>NC_069404.1:105657220-105715130 GCF_026875155.1 Cherax quadricarinatus
TCCTCATCTAGGAATAGGCTACAATTCGTAAAACTCTCAAAAACATTGATGAGAAAACAGACAGTTTGGCTCTATCTTGATGCGAGGAATAATAGTGGACATAGGAACAGTTATTTGTAGGTTTTCTGTAAATTTTAAATTTGAATTCATTATTACCCTTAATAATTAAAACATCTAGAAAAGGCAATGAGTTATTTTCTTCAAACTCAACAGTAAAGTTTATAGAATGGGCTAAGCTATTTAATTTTCCAAGGAAATGGTGTATACAGTGGACCCCCGCATAACGATATTAATCCGTTCCTGAGAGCTCATTGTTATGCGAAATTATCGTTATGCGAATGAATTTTCCCCATAAGAAATAATGGAAATCAAATTAATCCATGCAAGATACCCCAAAGTATGAAAAAAAAAAATTTTACCACATGAAATATTAATTTTAATACACACAAACTGAAAAAGGCATGCACAGTTACATGACACTTACCTTTATTGAAGATCTGGTGATGATTGATGGGATGGGAGGAGAAGAGAGTCTTAGTGTTTAGTAGGGGGAATCCCCTTCCATTAAGACTTGAGGTGTCAAGTCCTTTTCTGGGGTTACTTCCCTTCTTCTTTTAATGCCACTAGGACCAGCTTCAGAGTCACTGGACTTCTATCGCACAACATATCTGTCCATAGTGGCCTGTACCTCTCGTTCCTTTATGACTTTCCTAAAGTGTTTCACAACAGTGTCAGTGTAATAGTCACCAGCACGGCTTGCAATAGCTGTGCTAGGGTGATTGTCATCAAAAAAGGTTTGCACTTTAAGCCACATTCCACACATTTCCTTAATCTTTGAAGTAGGCAACTTCTTCAATTTCTCTCTCCCCTCCTCCGAACCAGTTTCCTCAGGTCTGGCCTCTTGCTGTTGAAGTTGATCTAGCAGCTCATCAGTGGGTTAGTTCTTCATTGTCCTCCTCCACCAACTCTTCCACATCATCCCCACTAACCTCCAACCCCAAGGACTTTCCCAATGCCACAATGGATTCCTCAACTGGCATAGGATTCCCAGGGTTAGCCTCAAACCCTTCAAAATCCCTTTGGTCTACACATTCTGGCCACAGTTTCTTCCAAGCAGAGTTCAAGGTCCTCTTAGTCACTCCCTCCCAAGCCTTACCTATAAGGTTTACACAATTGAGGATATTAAAGTGATCTCTCCAAAACTCTCTTAAGAGTCAATTGAGTTTCTGAGGTCACTACAAAGCACCTTTCAAACAGAGCTTTTGTGTACAGTTTTTTGAAGTTTGCAATAACCTGCTGGTCCATGGGCTGCAGGAGAGGAGTGGTAATAGAAGGCAAAAACTTCACCTTAATGAAGCTCATGTCCCAATAAAGTCGCTCTGCCACGTCTGTAGGATGACCAGGGGCATTGTCTAACACCAGGAGGCACTTAAGGTCTAATTTCTTTTCAGTTAGGTAATCTTTCACATTGGGGGCAAATGCTTGGTGTAACCAGTCATAGAAAAAGTCCCTAGTGACCCATGCCTTACTGTTTGCCCTCCACAGCACACACAAATTAGCCTTGAGGATATTCTTTTGCCTGAACGCTCTGGAGAGTTTCTGAGTGATCACTAATAAAGGCTTCACTCTGCAATCACCACTAGCATTGGAACACATGAACAGAGTAAGCCTGTCTTTCATAGGCTTATGTCCTGGGAGTGCCTTTTCCTCCTGAGTAATGTAGGTCCTGCTTGGCATTTTCTTCCAAAACAGGCCTGTTTCATCACAATTAAACACTTGTTCAGGTTTCAGTCCTTCACTGTCTATGTACTCCTTGAATTCCTGCACATATTTTTCAGCTGCTTTGTGGTCCGAACTGGCAGCCTCACCATGCCTTATCACACTATGTATGCCACTACGCTTCTTAAATCTCTCAAACCAACCTTTGCTGGCCTTAAATTCACTCACATCATCACTAGTTGCAGGCATTTTTTTAATTAAATCCTCATGCAACTTCCTAGCCTTTTCACTTATGGCTCTCCTGCTATCTGTTTTTCATTTATCCATACCAATAAGAGTCTCTCAACATCTTCCATCACTTGCGATCTCTGTTTCGAAAACACAGTTGAACCTTTGGCAAGAACAGCTTCTTGATTGCCGTTTTGTTGGACACAATAGAAGCGATGGTTGATTGGGGTTTACTATACAACCTGGCCAGCTCGGAGACACGCACTCCACTTTCATACTTAGCAATGATCTCTTTCTTCATCTCTATAGTAATTCTCACCCTTATTCCTGTAGGGTTGGCACTAGAAGCTTTCTTGGGGCCCATGGTCACTTATTTTGCAGATAAAATCACCAAAAACACCGTAATAATACGAAATGTTCCGATTGTATGCTTGGATGTTACCACGGAGGCTGGCTGGTAAACAATGCCACCGGCGGAACATGTGAGGCTGGCTCAGGCCACACATTAGACGCGTCTCGGACGAATAGCGTTGAGTGGGTTTTTTAGCGGTATGCGAGGCAAAATCTTAGCGATAAAATGTATCGGTATGTGGATTTAAAGTTATGTGATGCCAACGGTATGCGGGGGTCCACTGCATCTACATTTTTGGGCATAAGACACAAAATATCATCAACATATCTGAACCATTTAGCTCTATTAGGGAGGATTGTGTTAAGCAACCTTGTTTCAAAAAATTCCATGTACAAATGGACAAATAATTTTTTAAATTTTCTTGGGTAGAATAGTTTGTTGATGGGTTGTGCGAAGGACCTGTCCAGTCGGGCCGGAGCGCGTCAGGTGTTTAACCGTTGTGGGATCTGATAGTGAGGTGTTGGCCAGACCCCTTATATACCTTCCTTGGATGCTTTACTTTCATAGTTCGTTGATAATGTGAGTAGTCACGAAAGCACTTGGAATTTCTCTATTCTTTCACGGTGGTTGTTTTGCATATTCTGAAATCACCTGTTTACTGTGATCTTATTGCATTAATGGATACCACACGACTCTTCAGAATGTTCTCGATAAGCTTTCCTAATCATATATCTTTTGTTTCCCAGTTTTCTTCCGCACTGATCAAGTCCCTTAAGTTAAAAATTTGACTTAATTTTTTAAAAAATTGTTTAAATGAACAAGTTCTCCCCAAGTCTCTTTTACCCAATAGACTCCTTGACATGAGAGATCATCCTTTTTATGATTTTATGAGAATTATTCTTCAGAAAAATATTAAAATAACTAAAATCAGGCCATTCCATCAGAATGGAAAACGTTGTTGGATCTTGTATAAAAAAACTCAGAAGAATTTGTAATGAACTAAAAAAAACAAACTACAAAAAAATTTGCTTTTTAATAAAAAATAGTGAGGGGGCAAGCATGCTAAAAAAAATTTTTGAAATTTAAATTTTCAGATGAAATTTTAGAAAAAAATAAAACTGTGCTCTGGTTTTGGCCTAAGTTTGCAATTCAAAAAAACTAATTATGTTGAAATTGCAAAAGCCTTTTGTAATTTTAAAAAAATTTTTGATTTACCCCTGATGAAATTAATTTAGTAAGGAAGGGGATATAACCATGTTAAAAAACCAAACATTCCCCAATTCCCCTCAAAGATTCTTTAAGTCTTATGTTACATTTAAAAAAAAAAAATTTGCCCCTTAAAAAGCAGACAAATAAAATGAATAGTAATTTGAAAGAAAATGATTCCCAAAAAAAAAAACGAAAAATTTCTTAGATGATACTAAAAACCTTTTCAAACTTAAAAAAAACCCCCTAGAAAACCATTAACAGCAATTTCAATAAAACAATTAAACTTTATAAAAAGGCAAAGATAAATTAGTAAAATAATTTACTTCCACTAATCACTTTCCTTCATGTATGGACTAATAAAAACACAAAAAACCGGGGAACCCGTCAGCCAATCTTTTGCTCCATAGAGTAGTTTATATAAATTACCCAAAAGGCTTGTTGATTTTTTTGAGCCTTTGTTGGCAAAATTTCTAACTTTAAGTTAAAAACAACATGTTTTATTTGAAAAATTAAACCCCTTTTGGACTTAAATGATTTTAACTGGTTATTTTTGATGTTATTCCCTTTGTTTATGAATTTCCTGTTGATGATTTTATTAAGTTTCTTATCTGAAAAACTCGTTAACTATGATTTACCTTTTCCGTTTCCTTTAAACATTAAAAATTTTTAAATTTGCTTGTTTATGCAAAAATTTTTTTTTTAATGATAAGTTTTACCCTCGAAGTTTGGGATGGCAAAGGGAAAACCCCTTTCACCGTTCTTGTAACCTATTATGGAATTTTTTGAACAAGGTTGCTAACCAATCCTCCCTAATGAGCTAAATGGTTCAAAATGTTGATGAATTTTTTGTTTTTGCCCCAAAAAAGTGTATCACCCTTTCCTTGGAAAAAATTAAAAAGTTGCCCCTTTTATAAACTTTACTGTTGAGTTTGAAGAAAATAACTCATTGCCCTTTTTTAGATGTTTTATTTTTTAAGGATAAAATGAATTAAATTTAAAATTTACAGAAAAAAACAAAAAAAACTATCATTGTCCACTATTATTTTTTCGCATCAGATAGAGTCAAATGTCTGTTTTCTCATCAATGTTTCTGAGGGCTTTTCGATTTTTTTCCCGAGTTCATAGTGGGAAATATCCCAAATTTTATGAAAAAGGTAAAAGATTTAAAATACCAAAAATTTTTTTTTTTTTTTAACAAGTCGGCGTCTCCCCCCGGGCAGGGGACCCAAAAAAAAAGAAAAATCCCCAAAAAGAAAAAATTTCATCATTTCAACCTTTCACCCACTCACAATAATCACGTTTTTGCAGAGGTGCTCAGAATACAACAGTTTTTGAAACTATAGTATAAAAATAACAAAAATATCCTCCAAAAATGCCAATATCCAAACCCTCCTTTTAAAGTGGAGGGATGTACTCCCATTTCCCGGACTCAAGTCCGACTTATGAAAAAAACCGGTTTCCCTAAATCCCTTCCTAAATATTACCCTGCTCACACTCCAACAGTCGTAGGCCCCCAAGTCCATTCGTCTCCATTCACTCTATCTAACACGCTACCCCGCTTGCTGGAAGCCCAACCCCCTTGCCCACAAGCCCCTTTACCCCTCTCTTCAACCCTTTTGAGGAGACCCCCACCCGCCTTCCCCTTCCCCTTGATTTATATGCTTTCCATGTCATTCTACTTTGATCCATTCTTTCTAAAATGACCAAACCACCTCAACAACCCCTCTTCTGCCCTCTGACTAACACTTTTATTAACTCCACACCTTTTCCTAATTTCCACACTCCGAATTTTCTGCATAATACTTACACCACACATTGCCCTTAAACAGAACATCTCCACTGCCTCCAACCCTCTCCTCGCTGCTGCATTTACCACTCAAGCTTCACACCCATATAAGAGTGTTGGTACTACTATACTTTCATACATTCCCTTCTTTGCCTCCATAGATAACGTTTTTTGACTCCACATATACCTCAACGCACCACTCACCTTTTTTTCCTCATCAATTCTATGATTAACCTCATCCTTCATAAATCCATCCACTGACACGTCAACTCCCAAGTATCTGAAAACATTCACTTCTTCCATACTCCTCCTCCCCAATTTGATATCCAATTTTTCTTTATCTAAATCATTTGATACCCTCATCACCTTACTCTTTTCTATGCTCACTTTCAACTTTCTACCTTTACACACATTCCCAAATTCATCCACTAACCTTTGCAATTTTTCTTTAGAATCTCCCACAAGCACAGTATCATCAGCAAAAAGTGACTGTGTCAATTCCCATTTTGAATTTGATTCCCCAAAATTTAATCCCACCCCTCTCCCGAACACCCTAGCATTTACTTCCTTTACAACCCCATCTATAAATATATTAAACAGCCATGGTGACATTACACATCCCTGTCTAAGACCTACTTTTACCTGGAAGTAGTCTCCCTCTCTTCTACACACCCTAACCTGAGCCTCACTATCCTCAAAAAAACTCTTTACAGCATTTAATAACTTACCACCTATTCCATATACTTGCAACATCTGCCATATTGCTCCTCTATCCACTCTATCTATATGCCTTTTCTAAATCCATAAAAGCAATAAAAACTTCCCTACCTTTATCTAAATACTGTTCACATATATGCTTCAATGTAAACACTTGATCTACACATCCCCTACCCACTCTGAAACCTCCTTGCTCATCCGCAATCCTACATTCTGTCTTACTCTAATTCTTTCAATTATAACCCTACCGTACACTTTTCCTGGTATACTCAGTAAACTTATTCCTCTATAATTTTTACAATCTCTTTTGTCCCCTTTCCCTTTATATGAAGGGACTATACATGCTCTCCGCCAATCCCTAGGTACCTTCCCCTCTTTCATACATTTATTAAACAAAAGTACCAACCACTCCAACACTATATACCCCCTGCTTTTAACATTTCTGTCATGATCCCATCAGTTCCAGCTGCTTTACCCCCTTTCATTCTACGTAATGCCTCACGTACCTCCACACTTACATTCTGCTCTTCTTCACTCCTAAAAGATGGTATACCTCCCTGACCAGTGCCTGAAATTACCGCCTCTCTTTCTTCCTTAACATTTAAAAGTTCCTCAAAATATTCTCGCCATCTACCTAATACCTCCATCTCCCCATCAACTAACTCCCCTACTCTGTTTTTAACTGACAAATCCATACTTTCCTTAGGCTTTCTTAACTTGTTTAACTCACTCCAAAATTTTTTCTTATTTTCATTAAAATTTCTTGACAGTGCCTCTCCCACTCTATCATCTGCTCTCCTTTTGCACTCTCTCACCACTCTCTTCACCTTTCTTTTACTCTCCATATACTCTGCTCTTCTTATAACACTTCTGCTTTGTAAAAACCTCTCATAAGCTACCTTTTTCTCTTTTATCACACCCTTTACTTCATCATTCCACCAATCACTCCTCTTTTCCTCCTGCCCCCACCTTCCTATAACCACAAACTCTGCCCCACATTCTAATACTGCATTTTTAAAACTATTCCAACCCTCTTCAACCCCCCCCACTACTCATCTTTGCACTAGCCCACCTTTCTGCCAATAGTCGCTTATATCTCACCCGAACTTTCTCCTCCCTTAGTTTATACACTTTCACCTCCCTCTTACTTGTTGTTGCCACCTTCCTCTTTTCCCATCTACCTCTTAATCTAACTGTAGCTATAACTAAATAATGATCCGATATATCAGTTGCCCCTCTATAAACATGTACATCCTGGAGCCTACCCATCAACCTTTTATCCACCAATACATAATCTAATAAACTACTTTCATTACGTGCTTTAAATATCGTATATTAATTAAGTTTGGGACAGGGAGCCAGGACTACCTACACCTGACTTCCTACAAATAAGTACAAGGGTAGCGCATGGTGTCATGATTCATTTTGACCCATACAAGTTCTAGGACGCGAGTCGTATTCAAATGAAGGTCGCATGCCAAGCAAATATTTCGTGTCCAAACGGGACGTATACCAAGTTGGATTTATTCCAAAGCGGACGGATGCCGAGGTACCACTGTAATATGCTTTGCCACTTTTTCCTTGAATGTCTCAAAAGTTATTTACCTATTTACTGAAGACACGCTAATAATAATGAATGGGATGAAACAATTTTCATAATAAAATTCAACAGGTGCTAAAGTGTAATAGTTCACAATTTTGCCATTATATACCAAAGCTCATTTATTTGATTACCACTTTATTGTTCACCACAACTTATATTAGTCCCTTTTATATTGTTTTTCCTAATTCTAACTTTAAAGAATTACCTTTAAAGTACTACCTACTATTATATTCTCAAGCTCCATTATTTGATCATCACTTTATTTGTTCACCACAAATTATTTTAGTCCCTTTTATATTGTCTCCTTTATTTTAGCTTCAAAAAAAAAAAAAAAAACTACCTTAGCTCATTATTTTTACATTTGTTAAATAATTCAGGTGCTATTTTTTAGCTTTAGACTATTTACTTTGTTTTATACTTAATTCTAACTATAGATTCACTACAAATCTTATGATAACAAGCATTGATCCTGATACCAACCTCTTATTTAATGACTTAAAAAATTTCAAACAGTAACTGTAATTACTACACAGCAGAACAATCAAAGACACTTCTCAGAGCTAACAACAACATAACTATCTTTAACTACAATATCAGATCTTTAAGCAAGCATTATGATGACCTCATAGCATTATTAAATTCCTTGCATGCCAATATGTCCATCATTACACTAACTGAAACCGGCTAAGCCTGATACTTCAGATGTCTATGCCATTCCTGGTTACACACCCATACACAACTGTAGGCCAGATCAACAAGGGGGTGGCACAGCTATATACTACTCAGGCCAACTAGAATGTATCACTAATACTTGCACAAGGGATGAACATGGGGAATATATAATAGCTAAATTCAAATCCAAATACCTACAAAAACCTCTCACATTGATAAACATCTACAGAGTTCCACAGTCAAACATTAGCCAATTTAGTCAAAACCTAGGAAGTATGATAACTGATGCACGCATGAACAAAGATCACTTACTACTCTCAGGTGACTTCAGTATAAATCTCCTACAAGACCAGGACCCACACGTTACTGAATTCACAAACACTATGAGTAATTTCATGTTACTACCAACAGTAACAAAACCTACAAGAGTTACAGAGACTAGTGTTTCCCTACTAGACCACATCTGGACCAACACCATATCCCCTTTAACATCAGGAATAATTACAGATAATACAACAGACCACTACACTAATTTCCTCATAACAACTCTTGGTAAATTACCCCAAGACACTACTAAAGTCACCTTCAGACTTCACAATGAGGCAGCCATTAATAACTTCACAACAGCAGTAACAAACATTGACTGGGCACACTGAGCTAGAAATCTATACAGATATTGACGAATGTATTAATAATTTTCTAAAAAAGACCCAATACCTCTATAACAAGCACTGCCCTAAAAAAACTAAACAGATGGCAGCTAAGAGACTGAACAGTCCCTGGCTAACACCCAGCATTCTCAAATCCATAAATACAAAACACCGATACGAAAAACAGTACAGAATGGGTCACATAACCAGAGACCAAACAAAACGTTACTCGTCAATCCTAACCAGCCTGATAAGAAGGGCAAAAAAATTGTATTATGAGAACAGATTATCCAGCTTACGAGGTGATATAAAAAAGACCTGGAAAACCCTATCAGAAATTCTGGGAACAAAAAAGATATCATGAAATAGCGAAATAAAATTAGCAAAATCAGATGAACCCCAACTCCCACCAACAGAAACAGCAAACAGACTCGATGATTTCTTCTCCACTATAGGACAAAACCTTGCCAATAAAATCCCAAGCTCAGATACCCCACCAAATGACTACCTCACTGGCAACTACCCGAACACACTGTTCCTAGCTCCGACTAACCCATACGAAGTCTCCCTTATTATCAACGCACTAAAAAACAAGGCAGGAGATTTAAATACCTTACCACCCTTTATATACAAAGAAGTGTCACAAGTGCTATCACCAATCATTGCAACACTCTTTAACAAATCCATTGAATCCTCCACTTTCCCTACAGTTCTCAAAATAGCAAGGGTCACCCCGATCCATAAAGGAGGGGACCAAACAGAGTTGAATAACTCTAGGCCAATATCCAACTTACACCCTCTCTCAAAAATCTTCGAAAAATTAATTCATAAACGAATCTACTCCTACCTCATCTCCCAAAACATACTCAACCCCTGCCAATTTGGATTCAGGCCTAATAAAAATACTAATGATGCTATTATACACATGCTAGAACATATATACACTGCAACAGAGAAAAAAGAAGTACCAAAAAAGAAGTACCACTGGGGATCTTCATTGACTTACGTAAAGCTTTTGATACAGTTGACCATGACTTGCTCCACATAAAATTGTCACACTATGGTATAAGAGGGCACTCCCTCAACTACCTCAAGTCATACCTCAGCAACAGAAGCCAATATGTGTACGTAAATGGGGCAAACTCTTCCGCACAACCAATTACAGTTGGCGTCCCACAGGGAAGTGTCCTTGGTCCTCTTCTCTTTCTCATATACATAAATGACCTACCAAATGCTTCGCAATTACTCAAACCCACACTATTTGCAGATGACACTACATACGTCTTCTCCCCACCCGAGCCCAGTCACGCTAGCCAATACTGTAAATACCAAATTACAGAAAATATCTACCTGGATGAGGACTAACAAACTTACACTAAACATTGACAAAACCTACTTCATTCAGTTTGGTAACAGAGCTACAGATGTCCCTCTTAACATAATGATAAACGAATCACCTATCACAAAGCTAACAGAGGGAAAATTCTTAGGAATCCACCTTGATAATAGACTCAAATTTCATACACATATACAACAAATTTCTAAGAAAATTTCCAAGACTGTAGGCATACTATCGAAGATACGGTACTATGTTCCACAGTCAGCCCTCCTGGCCCTATATCACTCTCTTATTTACCCCTATCTCACCTATGGAATTTGTGTATGGGGCTCAACAACAATTAACCATCTCAGACCACTAATTACCCAACAAAAGGCTGCAGTCAGAATTATAACAAATTCCCACTACAGGCAGCACACTCCACCAATATTCAAAACACTAAACCTACTCACCATACAAAACATCCATACTTATTACTGAAACCTATTACATACATAGAACACTTAACTCTGATATTAACCCTCCCCTCAAACATCTCCTTGCCAACCTCAACAGAACACATGACCATAACACAAGGCACAGATCACTCTTTGATGTTCCTCGTGTCCATCTCATGCTATGCAAAAACTCAATGCACATAAAAGGCCCTAAAATCTGGAATTCATTACCTGTAAATATAAAAGAAACACTACCTGTTTATAAATTCAAGTCTCTTCTCAAAGATCACTTACTCACCCAAAACCAAATAAATACTGAATAACTGAACCTTATAAATTGTATATCTTAAATGTTTCTCACAATTATATCACATAAATGTTAAACCTAAGACCCAATCTAACTTTGTTATTTTTTAAATACACTACCTAACAGAATACTCCATTCTACTGAATGTACAGCAATGCATGCAACAATATGACCTGTCTTTGTAATACTTATTTGTGCTTTAGGGTTATCTGTTTACAATAATATTTTATCACTGATTACATCATTGCTTAGTTAATCTTAAGTTAATTTTAAGCCAGCCCGTAATGCTATGCATACAAGTGGCTTTGGCATGCTGCTCTTACCTGTATTTTTTTGTACCGCTGTATGTATGCTCAAATTACTAAATAAATAAATAAATAAACAGTGATTAGGGGGGTGGGGTAAAGAGTAGATATTTTATCACATGTCCACAACTTACTAACTTCATTTTTTGAGAGGATGAAAATAAGGCATATTACAATATTTTCCTGCATAATAAAATCAGTTTAGCTTTGTTTAGGTGTGTCATTTCCTTCAGACTTCCTACAATTTATTAATACTACTCACCATTCACTATAAGTTAAGGACAAAATATTTTAAGGTAAGTAATAAGTGTACTGTATATGGATTTTACCTTGATTTTTTTAGGCCTAGCTTTTTTGCTCACTTAATACATGATAGTGTAAACATTTTATTAGGCTTTTATATGCATTTTGAAGTGAATAAAAGGCTGTTTCACTTTATGGTGATTTTCACTTTATGGTAGTAGCTTGGACCTAACTTGCCATATAACTGGGGCCTTACTGTACATATAAATAAACCTTATTTTCCACCAAGCACAATATACAGTATAAAATAAATACAACAGGGAAACTATTGCCCACCAAGTATGCTAAATGAACATGAAGGGCATATTAACAAAATAACATATATCAGATGTTTCATTAATTTCCATTTTTATCTGCAGATCTTTGGCAGTAAGCTTCCTACCTTTCAATATTCTTTTGTGTCTCTGCTGCTACTACACCATTCTTGTTCAGAATTATAAACAAATACTATAGTCCTGCCTGAATAAGCAGAACAAAATCCAGTAAAAATAAGCTCTACTTACAATACACCACTCAATAATACTTAATGGAGTTAAAGCTAAAGAAAAAACAAAAAACTAACTACTTTGCAAAGTGTGGTGGCTTGTGAAACTTGGAATTACAAGTTGAGGGCTCTCTGGCATGTACTGTAGGACAGATACAACCACATCAGTCTACATCATATTAAGAATAAAATACCAAGTTTTATTTACTACCCAAAAGGCTAGCATTATTGGCTAGCTCACAAAGGTGATAACTAAAACTACCTCTGCCCGACACATCTACTCATCCTCGACTAAGATGATCAGGAGTTAGGGCAAAGGCTTTAAGTACTCACTTGTGATGGTGCTCATGGCCATTGGTATGAGGCGTGGCAGGCAGGTGGCGGGCAGTGGGCGGGTGTTTAGGAGTAGAGCTGAGGGATAGTGATGAAGATTTACGCGGACGTGGGACAGGGGGGGTAGTCACTCGGGGTGCTAACAAGCCGTCCCTAGAATGAGCAAGCTATTTAGAAAATGACATCAAATTTGATGAACAGGAAAACAAGACTAAGATAAAGAAGAGTGAAGCCATAATGAGCCATTGTTCGCTACAAGAAAGAACAGGTGAAACAAGGCGTGAGGATGATCTAGTGACTGGCTGTAAACCTAAGCTGATGACACCAAGCAAACTTACACAACATGCAGCATCAGAGTCACAATCTTGAGATAACAACACTAGGCTATTTCTTGCAAAACCATGTTTTAAAAATTTATAATTGCTGTATATATTAAAGCACTCTACATGCACCATCGCAACTTTGAGGATGATGACATGCATTATGTATCCATGGAGAAAAAAATATAACCAAAATAGATTTTAAGGATTTCTTAGAAGACTTGATGTATGTGATTAATCCAGTTTACCTGGGAATAAGTAAGTTTAATAGACCAAAATTTAAGAACATTAGTCCTGAGTATAACTCATATCCTTTGCACTAGTACCATGGAAATGGTCACCATGTAATGTCAAAAGGCAGAAAATTAAAAAAAAAAATTAGGCACTCCCTTCCAATGCAAAGGGACGAAAGAAAATACATTCACCATCACTCATTTCCTAGTTGTCTTTCTAGAAGTGCATGGGCATCACAATTCAAATAATCCACAAAATTGCAAGACCCCACACAACCTTCAGAGTGCAAATGCATCAGAAGCATATATACTGTGGGGTGCAACTTGAAATAAAACAGCATAGTTGGATAAAGAACTTACTTGAGTATCTAAATTTGAGAATGAAAAGTAGCACATCAAGTATGCCCATACATACCTGTTTTAAATGCTTAATGATAAGCCTGGGTCAGGAAGGCCAATCTTTGATGAGGAAATAGCTACATACAGCATACTAATGTAAGTAATTTTATTTCATAAAAAATCATAAATAAATAATCATTTTTTAAGCATGATTTTAAATAAGTACAAAATAATGCACAATGGGAAGGAATAAATGTTAAGTCCAGAAGAGGCAACTGCCCACAAATGCACCTAGATAGTAGATTAAGCTGTAAAAGCTGAGCCAGAGTACAAGTAGCCTGGAGTGTACCAATACATTAACAGCAAAGTACGAGCAGCCTGGGAATGTACCAATACATTAACAGCAAAGTACGAGCAGCCTGGGAATGTACCAATACATTAACAGCAAAGTACGAGCAGCCTGGGAATGTACCAATACATTAACAGCAAAGTACGAGCAGCCTGGGAGTGTACCAATACAGTAACAGCAAAGTACGGGTAGCCTGGGAGTGTAACAATACAGTAACAGCATCTGGAGGTGCTTCCAAATTACTTCTTCAGAAATTCTCTCTCATATTCAGAATACAGTGCATGTTTGTGGTAAATGAATTACAGTAAATTTAAAATAATAAAAACTGGACACCTCTTATCCAGACAAAAATAAAAACTGAATTCAAGATTTTTCTGAATTAAAATTTAGATTTTTTATCTGAATAATTCTAATAGTAACATACAAAAATTTATTATCTCTGTTTTTTAAAAATCTGAAATTAAAGAGATTTTCAGAGTTGATATTTAGAATTTTTTATTCTTATTAGAAAGAAGTAAAATTTTAGAGGTCTAATTATATACTGTACAGTTCTGAACCCTCTAAAAAAAGAAAAAGCCTTCGAATAGGAAACACAATACTGGATAATGATGATGATGATTAAAAACTGAAGGGCATTTTACAAAATCTCACTTATTCACCCAATTTTCCATGGTGCCCTTCTCCTGGCTTGGTGTACGATCCCTAAATTACAGACAACCCATAATATTTCCTCTAAAATGAGCTCAATGGCTTTCCCTGCCCAAATATTTTTTTTTCTGGGCATTTTTTCTTGTGAGTACAACAATTAATCAGATTAGAGTGATACAGTGGACCCCCGAATTACGTCGTCGTCGGATTTCGTAATATTCGGAATAAGTAACTTTTTTCTTCAAAATATTGGCTCGTTGATCGTCAATGAACTTGGTACAGTGGTCACTCAATTATCGTCCTTAATCCGTTCCTGGAAGTGGGACTATTATCAAAATAGACAATTTTCAAATCAATTTTCCCCATAAGAAATAATGTAAATCCAATTAATTCGTTCCAGACACCCAGAAGCATCAACAACAATTTTTTTTTTTTACCTAAAAGATAGATTTACATGCACAAAAGAATGAACATTCAACATGACAGATACCTTTATTGAAGGCTGTTGTTGATGAATGGATGACAGGGAGGAGGAGAGAGGGAAGAGAGGTTATTGTTTGGAAGGGGAATCCCCCTCCATAAGGACTCTAGGTCACTTCAGGGGTCACTTCCCTAGCATAAATATAGATTTACATGCAGAAAAGAATGCAAAATAAATGTAAAGCACTAATAAAATGTATAAATGAACAGTGGTAATAGGGGTAGTTGATGAGTGGAACGGTCTGCCTAGTAGGATGATCAAAGCTAAAACATTGGGTAGTTTCAAATTTAGGTTGGATAAATACACGAGTGAGAGGGGTTGGATTTGAGTCGGACTTGCACCTGAGCTTATTGGTTGGGTAGCATTTGTTCTGTTAGTGGGTTGGATTTGTGAAGGACTGGCCTAGTATGGGCCAGCAGGCTTATTGCAGTGCTCCTCCTTTCTTATGTTCTTATTGAAGACTTGTTTGTGTGAGGGAGGTATGGCAAGTTTATTGTTGGAGAATATGACAGTAATATCAACTCTACGGCTTATTTATCTATCACAATTCAACTAATATGACATAATAAACAATATTAATAACAAAAACATGGAATATACTCTAGAATGAATAAAATAAGTCATTACGTATGTCATGAGAGGTGTTGTGTTGTGTTGTTGTTGGGTGTATAAGGGCCACTGAGAGTAAGCCGTCCATAATGGTGGTGAAGCAGCAGCTGAGGCGGCAGTGTTTTCTTTTAGCCCTATATAACTCCAACAACATTGGAGGAGTTGGTAGAATCGCTGAATCACTAAAGAAGGCACCCTGTACCACCATCACTACCACCTTCTACCACTATTACAACTGCTACCACCATCACTACCATCTTCTACCACTATTACAATTGCTACCACCATCACTACCACCGTCTACCACTATGACAACTGTTACCACCATCACTACTACCTTCTACCACCATCACTACCACCCTCTACCACCATCAACCACTATCACAATTGCTTCCACTCTGCCACGACCACCTTTGTATTTTTCTACAAACTTTTTCATAAATCATGTGTTTCTCACATTCTTTACCAAAGGGCTGGCACTAGAAGCTTTCTTTGGAGCCATGGAGATTTATTTAGCAGTTGCAAGCACTAAAACAAATTGAATATTATGAAATATTTCGTATGAACAAGTGAGGGGACCGTTGCTCACTGGTAAACAATGGCACATTGGCTGGAAAGAGAAACTGAGGCGGCTCAGAGCGTGAGTACGTGTCCCGGACGAAGGACAATTAGCGAGTAAACCGACCATTTGCGAGCCAATGTTTAGACGAGAATAACGCGATGATTTCCGAAAAGGACAACTATCGAGTCGGACGATTATTGAGGGACCACTGTATTAGTCATTCGTACCAAACGTGTCCACACGGCCCAAGCGGTCCGACACACCATTTACAGCCAGTGTGCCATTGTTTATCAATCCAATGAGGACATTCATATGATATATTTTGTATTATTCCACTCTTTTTAGTGCTTGCAACTGCTAAATAAGCCACCATGGGCCCAAAGAAAGCTCTTAGTGCCAGCCAGCCCTTTGGTAAAGGGCTGAGAGAGAGGGGAGAATGTGCCTTTTTCAGTGATTCTGCAATATGTATGATATTAAAGCAGCAGGAGTCGATAAAGGCTATAGCACCAGCCAGTGATAAAGGGTAGCATTAACAGTGCAGCAAGTAAATTAAGTGATTAATTGATAGAAAAAGGACAGCACAAAACTGACTCCACCATTGTTGTTGGAGGTACATAGGGCTACTGAGTAACATTGCCACCTCTGCTGCTGCCTTCGCCACCACTCTGACATTCTTAATGCCATATTTTAATCATTCTAAAGTATATATCATGTTTCTATGTTATTAATATTGTTTATTATGTCATATTAGATGAATTGTGCTAGATAAATAAGCCATAGAGCTGATATTAGTGTCATATTGAAGGACTATCTTGTCCTCTCTCCCAACACAATCCTAAGATACGCCAGAAACACTTTTTTGAGCGACAGGGGTCCAGTGACTCACAAGCTGATCCTAGTGGCATTAAAAAACAAAGGAGGGAAGTAGCCCAGGATAAAGACTTGGTACCTGAAGTCTTTATGGAAGGGGATTCCCCTTCCAAACAATTGTAAACTCCTCCGTGGTTGCAGGGGTCGAGTCTTAGCTCCTGGCCCCACCTCTTCACCGGTTGCTCTTCACCGGTATGAGTGTGTGTGCGTGTGTGTGTATGAGTTTGTGTATGTATGTGTGTGTGTGTGTGTGTGTGTGTGTGTGTGTGTGTGTGTGTGTGTGTGTGTGTGTGTGTGTGTGTGTGTGTGTGTGTGTGTGTGTGTGTATGTGTGTGTGTGTGTGTGTGTGTGTGTGTGTGTGTGTGTGTGTGTGTGTGTGTGTGTGTGTGTGTGTGTGTGTGTGTGTGTGTGTAGTGTGTGTGTATGTGTGTGTGTGTGTGTATGTGTGTGTGTGTGTGGTTGTGTGGTGTGTGGTGTGTGTGTGTGTGTGTGTTGTGTGTGTGTGTGTGTGTGTTGTGTGTTGTGTGTGTGTGTGTGGTGTGTGTGTGTGGTGTGGTTGTGTGTGTGACTCAACAATCAATTTTTGCACCAATAATCATTACAGTTGGACCGGGTTGTGGAAGTGTGAATTGCTCATTACACTATAATTGTTCTGATTGTAGCCATGTATAAACGTAAGTAACCATTCTTACAGTATTCATTACCTTTGTAGCTTGTGAGTTCATTACCTTGTACCTAGTTCAGCCATCCAAACTTTGGGCCCAGCCCCTGGATCCTTTACGTACCTCTGTAATCTGTAAATCCCCTTTGTAATTTGCAGATTGTGACAACTTTACCTGGGGTTTCATTCCTTTGTAAATTGTGAATTCTTTACCCTGTAACTTGCTCAGCATAAAAAATTTTGGAGTCCAGTCCCGGACCAATTATGTACCTTTTAAATCTTTTGATCCCGCCCCAGGTGGTATGGGGTGCAAAAAAAAATTTTAAAACAATAACTAAAACTCTCCCTTACCCGTTTTCCCTAATCCCCATGCCCCAATAAAGGTAATGTGAATTATTTTTTTATTCTTTGTATCATTGTTTTTTGCACAGGAAATGATATTTCATGGGAAAACATTTTTTAATATTTTTTGGGTGTTTGAAACAAATTTACTTGGATTTCATTATTTCTTGGGAAAATTAACTGGGAATTCTCAGTTTGGGTTTAGTCCCCTCTCTGGAAGGGATTAATTACGAAAACCGGAGGGCACTGTACTGTATTTGAAGTAAACTAGTTTTTAAGAAAATTCTGTATAAAATAAATTTAAAGAAAAAATTTTAATTTTTTGAAAATTTAGGCTTCTAAGGGTTTTCAAAGGAAATCTCACAAATTTCAAGGTTCAGCTGTTACAGTGGACCCTCACCTAACGATATTTAAATTTTACCCCCCAGAAGAATACGTTTGGGGAGTTTTTTTAGCGTTTCGAGGGAAAATGTTAGCGTAAAAGTATCGTTTGGCGAATTTTTAAAGTTAAGCGAGCTTTTGTTAGGCGAGGGTCCCTGTACTACTTTCTTTTATTTTCCCCTAGCTATCAACGCAACCTGGATATACCTGGACAGAGTTCCAGGGGGCAACACCCCCACCCAATCGACCAGGGCCCCATGCTGGGGTCAGGGCCCATCATCCACTGTTATGCTGGCGCATGCAATCCAACGTACAACCACAGCCGGCTGGGTTTGGTATGACTTTAGGTGCCCGTCCAGTACCTGCTTTCAGACAGCCGGGGTCATTTGGAACCCCCCTTTTTGTATGCTGGGAGGGGAGTGAACAGTCTTGGGCCCCCCGACACTCATTGTTTTTTCTTATCGGTTGTGGCACCCCCGCTTTTCATTGGGGGATGATGCATCGCCTGCCAAGTCTTTTGCTTTTGTAGGGAGTGATTTTTGCATGCAAATTTTGGGCTAAACCCTCTAGGGTTTTCCAAGTGTTATAATATGTATCTCTCCCCCTGCGTTCTAGGAAGTACAGGTTGAGGAGCTTCAAGCGTTCCTGGTAATTGAGGCACTGTATCGCACTTATGCATGCCGTGAAGGTTCTCTGTACATTTTCTAGGTCAGCAATTTCACCTGCCTTGAGGGTGCTGTTAGTGAGCAGCAAAACCACCCTATATAGAACAAGCGACCTGAAGTGTCATCATGGGCTTGGCATCCCTGGTTTCGAAGGTTCTCAATATCCATTTTGTCATTTATCTAGCAGGTGCGATTGATACAATGTTATGGTCCTTGAAGGTGATATCCTCTGGCATGATCACTCCCAGGTCTTTGACATTAATTTTTCACTCTATTGTGTGGTTAGAATTTGTTTTGTACTCCAATGAAGTTTTAATTTTCTCATGTTTTCCATATCAGAGTACAGTGGTCCCTCAATAATCATCCATAATCTGTTTCTGGAAGTGGGACTATTATTGCAATAGACGACTTTCGAATCAATTTTCCCCATAAGAAATAATGTAAATACAATTAATCCGTTCCTGACACCCAGAAGTATTAAAACAAAAAAAAATTTTACATGAAATATAGATGTAGTACATAAACAATACAATGGCACATGATGAATGAAACATTAACAAAATAACACTTACCTTTATTGGCAATTCTTCTTAGTGTATGGAAGACTGGAGGAGGAGACATTGAATTACTGTTTGGAAGGGGAATCCCCTTCCATCAACACCTCAGGTACCAATTGCTTTCTAGGGTTACCTCTCTTCTCTGTTTCTTAATGTCATTAGGACCAGCTTGAGAGTCACTGGAGTCCTGTCTCACAAAAAAACTGTCCAGAGAGCTCTGTTTCTGGAGTCTCTTTACAACTTCCCTAAAATGGGCCAAGACTCTGTCACTGTACAAGTTGCCGATATGGCTTGCAACATCCTTCTCAGGGTGATGTTTCTCCATAAATCTTTCCATCCTACCCCACATTTCAAAAATCTCCTTAATTTCTGAAGAAGGCAACTTCTTCCATCTCTCTTCCTCCTTCTCTGCAGCAAGATTCTGAGCTGCGATCTGTTGCTCTTCCTCCTGAAGCTCTTGCAGCTCCTCAGTGGTGAGCTCTTCGTTGTGGTCCTCCACCAACTCTTCCACATCCTCCAAACTAACATCCAACCCCATGGAACTCCCCAGTGCCACAATAGAGTTCACAACTGACATAGGCTCATCAGGGGCTGCCTCAAACCCTTCAAAATCCCTCTTGTGGACACAATCTGGCCACAATTTTCTCCAAGCAGAGCTCAAAGTCCTGATAGTCACTCCCTCCCAAGCCTTACCTGTAAGACTTATGCAATGGAGAATACTGAAGTGTTCTTTCCAAAAATCTCTTAGGGTCAAGTGAGAGTCTGAGGTCACATTAAAGCAAATTTGAAATACTGCTTTGGAGTAGAGTTTTTTAAAGTTTGAAATGACTTGCTGGTCCATGGGCTGGAGGAGAGGAGTGGTATTCGGGGGCAAGAACTTTACTGTGATGAACCCAAACTCCTTCAGAATTAGGTCATCCAAGTTTGGAGGATGAGCAGGTGCATTGTCCATTACTAGGAGGCATTTGATCCAATTTCTTTTCCAGGAGGTAATTCTTCACACTAGGGCCAAACACTTCATTGAACCATTCAACGAAAATGTCCCTTGTGACCCATGCCTTACTATTAGATCTCCAAAACACACACAATTTACTCTTCATAACTTGTTTTTCCTGAACACTCTAGGATTTTCAGAATGGTACACTAGTAACGGCTTCACTTTGAAATCCCCACTAGCATTAGCACAGAACTTGAGCGTCAGCCTGTCTTTCATAGGCTTTACTGCCCCTTTTGTGGAGTGGGGCTATGTCTGTTGTTTTTAATAACTGTAGGATGACCCCAGTGTCCATGCTCCCTGTCCAAGGGATGTTAAAAGCACGTGGTAAGAGCTTCTTGCAGTTCTTGATGAACACGGAGTTCCATGAGTCTGGGCCTGGAGCAGAGTGCATGGGCATGTCATTTATTGCCTTTTCAAAGTCACTGGGCATCGGGATAATATCAGATAGGTGTGTGTCTACCAAATTTTGTCTCTCTCTCATAAAAAATTCTTTTTCTAGTCTACATCTTCTCCTTTTCCTTAAGGGAATATGCCTCGAGCATACCTCAAGTGCCACAGAGTTAATCTGCTCAGGATATAGGTTAGGATCTGTGTTGCTTAATCTATCTTCCCAGTTTATATCATTTAGGACTTGGTTTACTTGGTCCCACCATATCTTTTTGTTATTGAAGTTGAATTTGGTGAAGGCTCCCTCATGACTGATCACAATTTGTCAGTCTGGGGCCCCCCCACACACATGTCAGGACCTCTATTATGCTGTGGTCTGAGTATACTGTGTTTGATATGATGACATTTCATATCAGATTATCATTGTTAGTAAAGATGAGGTCCACCATATTCTCCAATCTCATAGGCACTATTATTTGCTGGTTTAAGGTGAATTTGGTGCAGAGATTTAAAAGCTCTTGTGTGTGCGAGGTTTCATCTGAGCTGCCTCCTGGTGTTATCTCTGCTATAACATTATTTGCTATATTCCTCCATTTTAGGTGCCTTAGGTTGAAATCCCCCAGGAGGAAGATGTAGGGGACAGGAGCTGGAAGATTTTCCCAACAATGGTCAATTTTCAAAAGCTGTTCCTGGAATTGTTGGGACATTGCATCCGAAGGCTTGTATACAACCACAATGACCAGGTTTTGGTTCTCAGTCTTTACTGCTAAAACTTCAACTACTTCACTTAAGGCATTTAGCAGTTCTGAGCATAATAAGTGACTCTGTGATATACAGGCCAACCCCCTCCCCTTTTACCTGTTCACTGTCATATCTGTATAGGTTGTAACCCAGGATCCATATTTCATTGTCCAAGTGATCCTTTATGTGGGTCTCCGTGAAAACCGCGAACACTGCATTTGACTCTGTAAGCAATACACAGATGAAAGGTGTTTTGTTGTTCGTTGCTGGCTTTAGACCCTGTATACTTGCAAAGATGAATGTCATCGGGTTGGTGGTACTGGTGGTATGGGGGAGAAGGTCTTTTTTCCTGGCACTAATATCTGTTGTTTTGGAGTGGAGGCCATCGACTGTGATTCCACTCCAGAAATTATTGGAGTTGGTGTACGATTTCTGTCATTTCCTGCCAGCTTTTTTTCCTTCCTGATGCTAAAAAACCTCTCTGTCTGGAGTGGCTGTGGCTACCCAGGTTTTCCCATGGTCTGAATGTTCCGTGTCTTCTTGTACACATTAGGTGGTGTGTCTAGCAATATAATTTATAGCACTGTCTTCCCTGAACTGAAGAGTGGCACATTTCAGGGTGGAAAAGCTTACAGGAAGGGAGGTCGCATTTTCCTGTTGTCATATGGGCACGGCATTTTCTGGGGTGGTCAAAGATGCATGTCCCATCTGTTTTTCCAGATATTCCATACCTGCAGATACTAAGTGCATAGAATTTGCATAGACCTGGTTTCTGTTTGCCTTGGTTTTTTGTGACTGTATTCCCTACTGCATTCCCTACAGGTGCATGCTTTCCTGTCTCATTTCTATCTTCAGCACTAGTGCTAACAACGTAGCCTTCACCATTTTTTTTTTTTTCAACAAGTTGGCCATCTCCCACCGAGGCAGAGTGACCCAAAAAGAAAGAAGATCCCCAAAAAGAAAATACTTTCGTCATCATTCAACACTTTCACCTCACTCATACATAATCACTGTTTTTGCAGAGGTGCCAGAACACAACAGTTTAGAAGCATATACATATAAAGATATACAACATATCCCTCCAAACTGCCAATATCCCAATCCCTCCATTTAAAGTGCAGGCATTGTACTTCCCTTCATCAGTTATTTCAAGTAATTTATCTTCACTATTTCTCAGGGCATCCCTTTGTTTACTATCTCCCATGGTGTTGCTAGTTTGTAATATTGGTTTTTGCATGTCCTTGTTGTCAACACCTGTTTCCCCACTAGAACAACTGTCCCCCTCCAGGCCACCATCATTTATTTCTTTATTCTTACAGTTACTATCTACCAGGACAACATTTGTACCAGAGACAATAGTACCATTTGGCCCAGATTTTTTATTTTCCCAACTGTTATAGAATGCTGTCATGTTTTTTTATGAAGGTTGTTTTGATGTTATCATCTTTTAATATCAATGTGATTTTATTCCACACACATACCACATCCAGTGAGACAGAATTCTTAAAATAAGATGTTTTTTCATGTGCAACCATTCTAACATCTAACACAAACCATTGTTATCTAACACAAAACATTATTATCTAATGCAAAAACATTATCTTACACAAAAACATTCTTATCAAACACATTACAGTAACATGTCTCATTTTAATTGAAGATGCTTGTTCAAACACCATGTTTTACCTAATTAATCACAGCTCAATACTGTATTAAAAAATACAGGCAAATAAAAGACTCACGAGAGGCTGGAGGGCGGGGAAGCCAGGTGAAGGTGAGCAAGGTGGTCCATAGTGTCGAGCACCACTTACGACACATGAGGGAAGGTCCTTATGGCACACCTGCTGATCATTGCACCAGTATCAAAATATAAACACATACAAGCAAAGTTAACATCAATGTTTACAAACAAAAATAGCTTATTTTATTATTATTAACACATTGGCCATTTCCCACCAAGGCAGAGTGGCCTGAAAAAGAAAAAACTTTCATCATCATTCACTCCATCATTGTCTTGCCAGAGGCATGCTTATGCTACAGTTATAAAACTGCAACATTAACACCCCTCCTCTTCAGAGTGCAGGCGCTGTACTTCCCATCTCCAGGACTCAAGTCCAGCCTGCCAGTTTCCCTGAATCCCTTCATAAATGTTACCTTATTCACACTCCAACAGCACATCAAGTCCTAAAAACCATTTGTCTCCATTCACTCCTATCTAACAAGCTCGCACATGCTTGCTGCAAGTCCAAGACCCTCGCACACAAAACCTCCTTTACCCCGTCCTTCCAACCTTTCCTAGGCTGACCCCTACCCCGCCTTTCCTCCACTACAGATTTATACACTCTCAAAGTCATTCCATTTTGTTCCATCCTCTCTACTTCTCCAAACAACCTCAATAACCCCTCCTCAGCCCTCTGGATAGTAGTTTTGGTACTCCCGCACCTCCTCCTAATCTTCAAACTACGGATTCTCTGCAATATATTCACATCACACACTGCCCTCAGACAAGACATCTCCACTGTTTCCAGCCTTTTCCTTGTTGCAATATTCACCACCTATGCTTTACACCCATATAAGAACATTGGCATAATTATGCTCTCATACATTCCCCTCTTTGTTTCCATGGATAACGTTCTTTGTCTCCACAGACTCCTCAGTGCACGACTCAGCTTTTTCCCTCGTCAATTCTATGATTCAACTCATCTTTCATAGACCCATCTGCTGACTAACTCTTTCCTATACTCATTTTTAATTTCCTTCTTGTACATACCCTACCAAATTTAGCTATGTAGGCATATTTAGCTGCAATGCCTAAAACACCATTTTCACACAACTCTACTCAACAATACCGACAACACTCATGAGGTCAGATGTACAAGTCAAGACAGATCCATAGGTATGAAGGTAACTATTTCCTCCCCTGTTCAAGTCATTAGATTCATTACTAATCACAGCTGCATAGTACGGTAACATCACCAACCACTTAAATAAGACACACACTACATGTTATTCTTCTAGTGCTAGTGGATAACTAATACACATTATTAAAGTTTGCCTTCTCATTGAAACTACATAGCGCTTCCCTATCCATACTGAGCTCATATTTAATATTTATAATTCAATACAAAAACAATCCAAAAACAAAGCAATCAAACTAACAAAATCAGATGAACCCCTACTCACTCCAACCGAAACAGCTAACAGACTTAATGTTTTCTTCTCCACCATAGGAAAAAATCTAGCAAACAAAATACCAAGCACAAACACCCATCCATCAGACTACCTCATAGTTACCTACCCAAATACGCTATTCCTAGCTCCAACCAACCCCACTGAAGTTATGCTCATCATAAACACCCTTAAAAACAAGGCAGGAGACATAAACAACTTGCCTGCTTTTATGTACAAAAAAGATTCTCAAGTATTGTCACCAATTATTGCAACGCTCTTTAACAAATCCATTGAATCATCTACCTTCCCAACAATCCTCAAAATAGCGAGGGTCACTCCGATCCATAAAGGAGGTGACCAAGCTGACTTGAATAACTATAGACCAATATCTAACTTACCACTGCTCTCTAAAATCTTTGAAAAATTAATTCACAGACGGATCTATTCCTACCTCGTTTCACACAACATATTAAACCCTTGTCAGTTTGGATTCAGGAATAATAAAAGCACAAATGATGCTATCATACACATACTAGAACTAATATATACCGCACTTGAAAAGAAAGAAGTCCCGCTGGGCATTTTCATTGATTTACGTAAAGCTTTCGATACAGTCGACCATGAACTGCTGTACTCCAAATCAATGCACTATGGTATCAGGGGCCACTCCCTCAACTACCTAAAGCCATACCTTAGTAACAGAACTCAATATGTGTATGCAAATGATGCAAACTCTTCCACCCAACCAATCACAGTAGGAGTACCACGAGGAAGTGTCCTTGGACCACTCCTCTTTCTCATCTACATCAAAACTACTGTTAGAAAACATCTTATCTCCCTGATACACCCCATCAACTAACTACATAAAAACCACCTGGTGGTCCACATTTACACTCACTCACTCACCCATTTGACTCTAAGCACAGAAATACGTATCCTAATCTTAAAATAATGATTCCTAACTAGTCATAAGTTTGCCTGTGATACTCCAATATAGAAACTATGTATTGTGCCAAAACAAAAGCATTCACATTGCTAAACTCACAAACTAGTATTTGTCACTTCGTATTTAGTCACTTAGTATTTAGTCAACTTACTCCACAATTTGTTATAATTTAGGGTTAAGAATTAATCTAATGCCTAGCCATGCTAGGTGTTCTAGTGGCCCCCTCTGTAATTAGTATTTTACTACATGTAAACCACACAATAACCAAAATCTGTAAACCCTGCATTGTAATCCTTATAGAGAACAAATTTTGATTTGATTTGATCTGATGATCTACCGAATGCATCACAGCTACTCAAACCCATATTATTTGTAGATGACACTACATATGTCTTTTCTCACCCAAACACAGTCATACTAGCAAACACAATCAATGCTGAATTACAGAAAATATCTGCCTGGATGATGACTAACAAACTTACCCTGAACACTGATAAAATCTATTTCATTCAGTTTGGAAACAAAGCTACAAATGATCCAATTAACATAACGCTAAATAGATCATCAGTCACAAGACTCACAGAGGGAAAATTCCTAGGTATCCACCTTGACAGTAGCCTTAAGTTCCGGACACACATACAACAAATCACCAAGAAAATTTCCAAGACTGTAGGCATACTATCAAAGAAACAGTACTACGTTCCACAATCAGCTCTCCTGGCACTGTACCATTCACTCATATACCCTTACCTCACATACAGAATTTGCGCATGGGGGATCAACAACATTAAACCACCTAAGACCTCTAATAACCCAGCAAAAGGCAGCAGTCAGAATGATAACAAATTCCCACTCCCGCCAGCATACTCCACCAATTTTCAAAAGCCTGAATCTGCTCACCATTAAGAACATCCATACTTATTCATGTGCCTACTACATACACAGAACAATACACACAAATATAAACCCCCCACTCAAACTTCTCCTCACCAACCTAAACAGGACACATGACCACAACACAAGACACAGATATCTTTTTGATGTACCTCATGTCCATATCACACTGTGCAAAAACTCTATGCACATAAAGGGCCCCAAAATATGGAATTCATTACCAGAAGATATTAAAGTAACCAAGTCTGAAAATCAATTTAAGACTCTTCTCAAAAGCCACTTAATCACCCTAGACTAAATGCTAAATACTCAGTACACACTTACTCACCTATGTACTCCCACATCATAACTTAAACAATCACTTTGAACCTTTTATCCATTGTTGACAGGAATATAATTGAATCATTGTTTTCACAAAAGCATTTTTGAATATAAATATATCTTTGTATTATACAAATTTTGATTCATTTATAATTAATATTCTACTGTACAACTATGAAATATTTACTATCCTACTGTACAACTATGATATACTCCTTAGTGTTAAGTAGACTGTAAGCCAATAATGTTAAGTCGGCCCATAATGCCTAGGCATAATAGAGGCTCTCTTTGCATTGCAACCCACTATTGTAAATACAAAATCTCAATGTACTGTTTGCAAAGACATAAAATAAATAAATAAATAAATGAATGAATAAATAAATAAATAAATAAATAAATAAATAAATCTGTTATAAGAAGATAATCAATGTGTCACTATACCAAGATCTAAGTGACAATCCATCTTTACAGCAAACTTGCTGACTTTCTGACTTTCACAGTTCCAATGACTGACTAATGAAGAAGAGGTAAAAACAGTGAAAAATACACAACAAGACAACACTAGGCACACTGACAGATATCTACAACACCCGGGAGAGAGACTATCAGGTTGCCAATACCCCGAGGTTGATGCTCAATGTGGTTTTACAAGTGCCACCACTACATACACATTAACAATGAGTAAACTCTAATCTCTCTTTCTCCCATACACCTGGCATAATACATCTTAACTGTGTGAAGGATTAGCCTAGCGAAGATAGACAATATGTCACTTGCTAAGACAGGAATTAAATTGAGTACAATACTGTATGTAATGGAACCAAGAGCATTTTGACCTTCAACTGGTGCTACATGAGGTACAAAGGTGGAAGCCCTCAAGAAGGAACTAGAGAAATTATAGGGGAATAAGTTTACTGACTATACCAGGTACAGTGTATGGTAGGGTTATTAATGAAAGAATTAGAGGTAAGACAGGGAGCAGGATTGCAGATGAGCAAGGAGGCTTTAGAGTGGGTAGGGGATGTGTAGATCAAGTGTTTACATTGAAGCATATATGTGAACAGTATTTAGATAAGGGTTGGGAGATTTTCAGTGGATTTAGAAAAAGCATATGATAGAGTGGATAGGGGAGCAATGTTGCAGATGTTGCAAGTGTATGGAATAGGTAGTAAGTTCCTAAATGCTGTAAATAGCTTGTGTGAAGACAGTGAAGCTCAGATTAGGGTATGTAGGAGAGAGGGAGATTACTTCCTGGTAAAAGTAGGTCTTAGACAGGGATGTGTAATGCCACTATGGTTAATACAGTGGACCCCCGGTTAACGATTTTAATCCGTGCAAGAGGGGTAATTGTTATGCGAAATAATCGTTATGTGAATGAATTTTCCCCATAAGAAATAATGGAAATAAAATTAATCCGTGCAAGACACCCAAAAGTATGAAAAAAAAATTTTTTTACCACATGAAATGTTAATTTTAATACACACAAACTGAAAAAGGCATGCACACTTACATGACACTTACTTTTATTGAAGATCTGGTGATGATTGATGGGATGGGAGGAGGGGAGAGCATTATCTTCTTACTGTTTAGAAGGGGAATCCCCTTCCATTAGGACTTGAGGTAGCAAGTCCTTTTCCGGGGTTACTTCCCTTCTTCTTTTAATGCCACTAGGACCAGCTTGAGAGTCACTGGACCTCTGTCGCACAACAAATCTGTCCATAGAGCTCTGTACCTCCCGTTCCTTTACGATTTGTCTAAAATGGGCCACAACATTGTCATTGAAATAGTCACCAGCACGGCTTGCAACAGCTGTGTCAGGGTGATTTTCATCCATAAAGGTTTGCAGTTCAACCCACTGTGCACACATTTCCTTAATCTTTGAAGTAGGCACAATGGATTCCACAACTGGCATAGGCTTCTCAGGGTTAGCCCCAAACCCTTCAAAATCTTTCTTAATTTCCATACTAATTCTCACCCTTTTTACCACAGGGTTGGCACTAGAAGCTTTCTTGGGGCCCATGGTCACTTATTTTCCAGAAACACCACCGAAAACACTGTAATAATACGAAATATTCCGAGTGTATGCTTGGATGTTAGCGCGGAGGCTGCCTGGTAAACAATGGCATGGGCGGCACATGTGAGGCTGGGTGAGGGCGCACATTGGACGCGTCTCGGACGAAAATCGGTGAGCGGGTTTTTAATCGGTATGTGCGGCAAAAATTTTGCGATTAAAGTAAGCGGTATGCGAAATAATCGCTATGTGATGCCATCGTTATGCGGGGGTCCACTGTATATTTATAGATGGGGTTGTAAAAGAAGTAAATGCTAGGGTTTTGGGGAGAGAGGCAGGATTAAATTATGGGGAATCAAATACAAAATGGGAATTGGCACATTTACTTTTTGCTGATGATACTGTGCTTTTAGGAGGGTGTGTAAAGGTAGAAAGTAGAAAGTTGGTACCTGACCAGCCGGGCTGTGGCTCATACGTTGGTTTGCGTGCAGCCAGCAGTAACAGCCTGGTTGATCAGGCTCTGATCCACCAGGAGGCCTGGTCACAGACCAGGCCGCGGGGGCGTTGACCCCCGGAACTCTCTCCAGGTAAACTCCAGGTAAGATAAGAGTAAAGTGATGAGGGTATCAAACAATTTAGATAGAGAAAAAATAGATATTACATTGGAGAGAGGGAGTATAGAAGAAGTGAATGTTTTCAGATATATGGGAGTTGACATGTCAGCAGATAGGTTTATGAAGGATGAGGTTAACCATAGAACTGATTAAGGAGAAAAGGTGAGTGGTGCTTTGAGGTATCTGTGGAGACAAAAAAATGTTATCCATGGAGGCAAAGAAGTGAATGTATGAAAGTATAGTGGTACCAACACTTTTATATGGGTGTGAAGCTTGGGTTGTAAATGCTGCAGCGAGAAGGCAGCTAGAGGCAGTGAAGATGTCATCTAAGGGCATTGTGTGATGTAAATATTGTGCAGAGAATTCGTAGTGTGGAAATTAGGAGGTGGTGTGGAGAACATGTGGAGTTAATAAAAGTATTAGTCAGAGGGCTGAAGAGGGGTTGTTGAGGTGGTTTGGTCATTTAGAGAGAATGGAACAAAGTAGAATGACTTGGAGAACACACAAATCTGTAGGGGAAGGAAGGCAGGGTTGGGATTGTCCTCGAGAAAGATGGAGGGAGGGGGTAAGGTTTTGTTAGCAAGGGGCTTGGACTTCCAGCAAGCGTGCATGTGTTAGATATAATGAATGGAGACGAATGGTTTTTGGGACCTGACAAACTGTTGGAGTGTGAGCAAGGTAATACATTTTGTGAAGGGATTCAGGGAAACCAAATTAGCTGGACTGATGTCCTGGAAATGAGAAGTACACTGCCTGCACTTTAAAGGAAGGGGGTTTAGGATATTGGCAGTTTGGAGTGACTGTCTTAAACTGTCACATCTGGGCACCTCTGCAAAGACAGTGATTATTTATGAGTGATGGTGGTGATGGTGAAAGTGTTGAATGATAATGAAAGTTTTTTGTTTCTTTTTGGGTTTTTCTTTCTTATTGGGTCACCCTGCCTCAGTGGGAAATGGTTGACATGTTAAAAAACTAACGATATACTACAGTGGAACCTCTACTTATGAGTTTAATCCATTCCGTGACCTTGCTCACATCTGGATTTGCTTGTTTGCAGAGTCAATTTTCCTCATTTAAATTAACTGAAATAGAATTAATGCATTCCAGTGGAATTCCAGGCACAACAAAATGCTTCATTTCCCTAATATCAACTCTACAGCTTATTTATCTATCACAATTCATCTAATACGACATAATAAATAATACTAACTCTTAAACTATCCAAATGTAGATCTACATTGATATGCGTAGCACTCCGACCTTGATTTTCTCCATTTGAAAGCATGTAAAATCGGACGTAGATCTACGTTCGGAGCACTATGCACGTCAACATAGATCTATGTTTGGACATAATATATACACTAGAATGAATAAAATACACGTCATTACATATGTGGCTAGTGGTGGTGACAGTGGCCATTGTTGTTGTTGGGGTTTATAGGGCCACAACAGCAGCCATTCCTGCTCCTGACTACATGTGTAGAGAACCTAGGATAACCCAAAAAAGTCAGACACAGTGACTTATAATTGTAACCTCTCTCCCAAAATGTTTTAATTTTATTTATCCTATCTATCAGTGATTAGATTTGGGCAATTTTTACTCCCTAGACACCAGAAGGTAAGGTTCTATATGCCATAAACTATGGTGGCCCTTGAAAGAAACACCAACAAATTAATCCTCTGTAGCTATAGGAAGCGTTTTAACCCTTAACCCTTTCAGGATCGACAGGCCCTCTCAGAGACTTGTTCTCAGGGTCGCCCAAATTTCAAAAAACAAAACAATTATTTTTTTCTTAAGAAAAGAGAGAGAATCTTTTCCCGATCATAATGACACCAAAAGTATGAAATTTGACGAAAAACTTACGGAATTATGCTCTCGCGAAATTAGCGGTCTCGACGATGTTTACGCATCGGCGATTTTGCCCACTTTGAGCCCTATTTTTGGCCAATTCCAGTGTACTTTTCGACAAAAATCATAACTATTTCGCTAGAACTCCATTTTTTCTATCGAATGAGTATAAGAAACCACCCATTTACCGATTTCAACTATCCAATACGGTGGTCAGAATTTAGCAATTTTGCCAATATCACACAAATTTCAAAAGATACTAATTTCCGAATAGGGTCCAGAATAAACAAGAAAGACATTCCTGGCACTAAAATAACATTTCCTCTGTTCATTAGTCAAGTCCCCATGCCCCTCTTACATTCTTTTGCTTTCCACTTTGAATTTTTATTCTCAAAAAAATAGAAGATTTACTGTTATGCAGACTATTGCATTAGTGTAGAAATGGTATAAATAATATCAGCGCACTTGTGAAAGAATATTAGACTCACCAGTTAGACACATAGCATGATTTGTTTACTTTTGAACTTGGGTAAAAATCGAACATTTCTGCTACTTTGAGCTCAATTTCAAGGTACTTTTCTTTGTAAAACCAGTCAAGATCATCTCAATTTCTGTATTATGCCTTCCATTCTACAAAATGAGACCAGGAAAACTAGAATACAACAATAAATACTATACGAAAATACAGTGCAAAGTTGCTGTTTTAATCCAAAAACACGTCAAAGTTTTTATTTCTCATTACGCACTGTGCTGCAGGATTTTTTTTTATACCACGCACACTGATCACATAGACCCATTCTTTCATATGTAGGCCTACCAGCTTTCTTTCACTAGATTTGAGGGTGCTAAAATTTAGGCGTACTAGTACGTCAAAAACCCTGGTGCGTAAGCCATACTAGTATGTACGGCCGAACCCCTGCAAGGGTTAACCCTTTCAGGGTCCACAGGCCCTCTCAGAGACTTGTTCTCAGGGTCCCCCAAATTTCAAAAAAAAAAAAAAATTATTTTTTCTTATGAAAAAGAGAGAATCTTTTCCCGATCATAATGACACCAAAAGTATGAAATTTGATGGAAAACTTATGGAATTATGCTCTGGCAAAGTTAGCGGTCTCGACGATGTTTACGCATCGGCGATTTTGCCCACTTTGAGCCCTATTTTCGGCCAATTTCAATGTACTAGTCGACAAAAATCATAACTATTTCGCTAGGGTTAAACTGCAGAAGGGTCCAAAATAACCCAAAAATGCCAGTTCATCCCAATCAAATAGAAGAATGGAATGTTGGTCCACCATCTCTTTGACCATAAGATACCAATGGCAATAAATAAAGGATCTTTAAATAAGATGTTGAAAACATTGAGAGATACAATAAATTTATTAAGGAACTCACTAAATGATTTTACAGTAGTATAGTACCGTATTTTTGCATCTGTATGTATTACTACAGAATAGTTATAATCAGACAGTGTGGATTAATATGTCATATTGATTAGTGTACTGATCCTGCACTACTGTATCACATTATTGAGCCAGTCAACAATTTCCAGTCAAACATTACATTTGGTCATTTGATTTTACAGTTTACTTGTGCTCTAAATTAACTTAATGGTTAAATAACCTGCACATAGGAGAAAGAAAAGCTTATAATGTATGGAAAATTTTATAGGGGTGATTACCTGTATGTACCTCAACATTATATACATACAAGTAATCTTATTGGGAGACAACCATATTGTTTACCGTAGTCACCCCGTGTAGACATGTGAGAAAACTTAACCACTCCTGGTCACGGCAGGTGGTCCCTTCGACCTCACAATCTTATCCATATCTATCCGAGACCAGTATGGATTGGATAGCACCCACAAGTACGGTGCTACTAATTAATTGTGGACTGTATAGATTATATTAGTGTAACTGAATGAAGGGGGGGTAGGTCACACATGGATATATCCATCAAGGAAAAACACTTGTACATAATCTCTCCACTTACCAGATATTCTCTGGTGGTCACTTGATGTAGCTGGATCACTCATAACCTATCCAATTACAACATACCTAACTGGCCAGTATCAGTCTGTTATAACTAGAAGGGCTACTTAACTGTGGGTGATTGATACTCCTTATTTCCTCCATTCACCATCTCATTTCGATGTCCTGCTACACCGACACGGTTCTCATTCCAGCCAGACGAGGTATCCGTTGGTTTGTCCCGGTTTAGAAGTCGTGACTCAATGAACTTCACTTTCCTCGTCTCGGGAACAACGAGGTCTAACGTGTTCACTCGGAGCAAGGAGACTTATTTCACTTCACGCATTCTCTTAACTTAGCGTTATTATCATTAATTACATTACAATTCACAAGACGATTTAATGTCTCATAATTATTATACACATTAGAGATCACTCCATTAAGATCTGAGACCGATGAGTGATGATTAAACCAAGGGTAGTTTTCCCCTGGGCACAGTCCATGGCGACGCCAGTCACCACCGGTCCTACCCTTATTCACTCATTTTACCACTATTACGGTAGTCCCGTAAATCACGTTCCCTCACTCTCCACCAGGAACAGTTACGACACTTCCTATTATGAAATGAGGCCTATATTAAGGGGCAGTCAGCTGGTTCGGAGCGTGGAGAGAAAAAAACGCTCGAAGAAATATGAAAATTGAGTTATTGTTACCAAAAAATAGCTGAACTTTCTGGCTACACTCTGGTATAATTATTATCCTTGTACAATGTTTCTAAAAGGAATTACAGCCATTTATAACAGGCATGGTGACAGCGGCTTGCGTCATATTGCGCTGACGCGGCATTGTTTATGTTTTTCCCCCCGTGTTATTTTTATCCTTTTCTTATATCTTTATGTCTAATATAATACAAATTCACCATCTGAGATCATGCCAGAGTGGGCGGAGACAATACGATCAAGGAACCAATCAGGAACAACTGGGAATAGTGCAGAAAATGGCCGACACCTCCAGCCAACAAAATATTCCATACCCACGCTAATATCAATTATAAGGCTTATTTATCTATCACAATTGATCTATTATGACATAATGCAATATAATAATAGCATATAAACATAAAAAGTACACGTTAAAAAATAATATATAGCATAATATGATGCCCCGAGGAAAAAATTTCTATCGATATATTCCCTGAAGGTGAAGAGAGGGTCCGACCTCTCTCATCAGTGATGAGAGAAAACGGATTTACAATGGTTAACTGTAATAAACACTCGTAGGTCACGGAAAAAGTGTAAAATAAGGCGAATTTTTCGGGGAAAAAAATATTTCCCGGGCACCTGGGGTGCCGCTCGCTTCGGCCTATATCTCGAAAGTAAGTTATTTACCTATTTAGGGGGAAAGCATCTTTATTTATGATTGAATTGACTTGATTTTCACAACAAACATAGGAGAATGATTGCTTTACAAGGTAGCGTTCATCTGTCTGAACTATCCAAAATATTTTTAGATTTATGTGGGCAACAAGACCGACATCTTCCAATATGTCAAAAAAGTTATGAAACTTTATTTTTTTTTAGCATGAAGATAAGGTTTATTTTAGAATTTAAAACGTACATTGATGGAATTAGAGGTGTTCTATCAGCAGCAAGTGTCAAAACCACTTTTCCAAGTACCACTGACTCCAGGTCCCCTGCCAAATGTAATTTTTCGTAACTTTTGCATATTTCATTTCCTTTTCGGCCGATATGATTGAAACTTCAGCAAAGGCTCTTTAATATAAGCTTCTAATAGTACACCAAAAATTAATGTAATCGGTTCATAAATAAAGGAGCCGAGTATTTTTTTTTGAACTGCCCCTCCTTAGGCCGCCGTGAACGCCAATTTCCTGGTTCCATGCTTTCCCAGCCTCCTCACTATTCAAAACACTCCTGCCTCCCCCATGCCCCAAGTCGACCTCTACCCCCGCACATCCGCGCATGCGCAAAGGGAACTCTTGGTTCTGTCCTATTGTCAAATACATTTTTGACTCATATCGACACATTAAACACCTATTAGGCGCTATAGCTTCGGAAAATCAAAAAAATTTTCCACATAATGTTTCAGTCTGACTTGGACCATTTCTACATGTGGGTTATAAATTTCTACAAAAATCTGATGCACATAAAAGGGCCTAAAATCTGTAACTCCCTGCCTGCAAATTCTAGAACCATAGATTCAACCACCATTTTCAAAACAACCATTAAAAAACATTTTATCTCCCTAACACACCCCATCATCAGCTAACAAAATGAAAACCACCTAATTCTCTTTTTCGTATCATGAACACTTCCAAAACAAAACAGACTTACTCTCATTATCTGTAATTCCCCCAAATTTACATTTACACTCCCCCAAATTTACATTTACACTCCCTCAAATTTACATTTACACTCCCCCAAATTTACATTTACACTACCCCAAATTTACATTTACACTCCCCCAAATTTACATTTACACTCCCCCAAATTTACATTTACACTCCCCCAAATTTACATTTACACTCCCCCAAATTTACATTTACACTCCCTCAAATGACTGTAAACATAAAATTCCTAACATAGCTATTGCCTAATAAATCTTAAGTTAGTCCTAAGTTTGCCTAAGATACTCTCCCAATATGGGAGCTTTAACATAAACAGTGTATCATGCTAAGACAAAACCATTCCCATTACTAAATTTATCAATTATAATATTATTACACGCTTTGTACTACTTCAATATTATAATTCTAATTAACCACTTGTTACATAACTTTTATATCAGTATACAATAAATAAAATGTATTGCTCCATAACCTGTGTTAATACAGAGTAAGAATTAGGATCAGTCTGCCCGAAATGCCTAGGCCTGCTAGTGGCCTTCTTTGTAATTATATTTATAACATGTAAACCACACACTGTAAACTTTGCAAGGAAATAAACATTTTCATTTTTATTTGTGTATTGTACCAGTCACAGTATTGTACCAGTCACAGTACTGTACCAATCACAGTATTGAACCAATCACAGTACTGTACCAGTCACAGTATTGAATCAATCACAGTATTGTACCAGTCACAGTATTGTACCAGTCACAGTACTGAACCAGTCACAGTATTGTACCAGTCACAGTATTGTACCAGTCACAGTACTGTACCACAGTACTGAACCAGTCACAGTATTGTACCAGTCACAGTATTGTACCAGTCACAGTACTGTACCAGTCACAGTATTGTACTAGCCACAGTACTGTACCAGTCACAGTACTGTACTGGTCACAGTACTGTACCAGTAACAGTACTGTACCAGTCACAGTACTGTACCTGGAGTTACCTGGAGAGAGTTTCGGGGGTCAATGCCCCCGCGGCCCGGTCTGTGACCAGGCCTCCTGGTGGATCAGCGCCTGATCAACCAGGCTGTTGCTGCTGGCTGCACGCAAACCAACGTACGAGCCACAGCCCGGCTGATCAGGAACTGACTTTAGGTGCTTGTCCAGTGCCAGCTTGAAGACTGCCAGGGGTCTGTTGGTAATCCCCCTTATGTGTGCTGGGAGGCAGTTGAACAGTCTCGGGCCCCTGACACTTATTGTATGGTCTCTTAACGTGCTAGTGACACCCCTGCTTTTCATTGGGGGGATGGTGCATCGTCTCCCAAGTCTTTGCTTTCGTAGTGAGTGATTTTTGTGTGCAAGTTCGGTACTAGTCCCTCTAGGATTTTCCAGGTGTATATAATCATGTATCTCTCCCTCCTGCGTTCCAGGGGAATACAGGTTTAGAAACCTCAAGCGCTCCCAGTAATTGAGGTGTTTTATCTCCGTTATGCGCGCCGTGAAAGTTCTCTGTACATTTTCTAGGTCGGCAATTTCACCTGCCTTGAAAGGTGCTGTTAGAGTGCAGCAATATTCCAGCCTAGATAGAACAAGTGACCTGAAGAGTGTCATCATGGGCTTGGCCTCCCTAGTTTTGAAGGTTCTCATTATCCATCCTGTCATTTTTCTAGCAAATGCGATTGATACAATGTTATGGTCCTTGAAGGTGAGATCCTCCGACATAATCACTCCCAGGTCTTTGACGTTGGTGTTTCGCTCTATTTTGTGGCCAGAATTTGTTTTGTACTCTGATGAAGATTTAATTTCCTCATGTTTACCATATCTGAGTAATTGAAATTTCTCATCGTTGAACTTCATATTGTTTTCTGCAGCCCACTGAAAGATTTGGTTGATGTCCGCCTGGAGCCTTGCAGTGTCTGCAATGGAAGACACTGTCATGCAGATTCGGGTGTCATCTGCAAAGGAAGACACGGTGCTGTGGCTGACATCCTTGTCTATGTCGGATATGAGGATGAGGAACAAGATGGGAGCTAGTACTGTGCCTTGTGGAACAGAGCTTTTCACCGTAGCTGCCTCGGACTTTACTCTGTTGACGACTACTCTCTGTGTTCTGTTAGTGAGGAAATTATAGATCCATCGACCGACTTTTCCTGTTATTCCTTTAGCGCGCATTTTGTGCGCTATTACGCCATGGTCACACTTGTCAAGGCTTTTGCAAAGTCTGTATATATTACATCTGCATTCTTTTTGTCTTCTAGTGCATTTAGGACCTTGTCGTAGTGATCCAGTAGTTGAGACAGACAGGAGCGACCTGTTCTAAACCCATGTTGCCCTGGTTGTGTAACTGATGGGTTTCTAGATGGGTGGTGATCTTGCTTCTTAGGACCCTTTCAAAGATTTTTATGATATGGGATGTTAGTGCTATTGGTCTGTAGTTCTTTGCTGTTGCTTTACTGCCCCCTTTGTGGAGTGGGGCTATGTCTGTTGTTTTTAGTAACTGAGGGACGACCCCCGTGTCCATGCTCCCTCTCCATAGGATGGAAAAGGCTCGTGATAGGGGCTTCTTGCAGTTCTTGATGAACACAGAGTTTCCATGAGTCTGGCCCTGGGGCAGAGTGCATGGGCATGTCATTTATCGCCTGTTCGAAGTCATTTGGCGTCAGGATAACATCGGATAGGCTTGTGTTAATCAAATTTTGTGGCTCTCTCATAAAAAATTCATTTTGATCTTCGACTCTCAGTCTGGTTAGCGGCTTGCTAAAAACTGAGTCATATTGGGACTTGAGTAGCTCACTCATTTCCTTGCTGTCATCTGTGTAGGACCCATCTTGTTTAAGTAGGGGCCCAATACTGGGCGTTGTTCTCGATTTTGATTTGGCATAGGAGAAGAAATACTTTGGGTTTCTTTCGATTTCATTTATAGCTTTTAGTTCTTCCCGCGATTCCTGACTCCTAAAAGATTCTTTTAGCTTAAGTTCGATGCTTGCTATTTCTCTGACCAGTGTCCTCCCTGCGCATTTCAGATATATTGACCTCTTTTAGCCGCTCTGTTATTCTTTTCCGTCGCCTGTAAAGGGAGCGCCTGTCTCTTTCTATTTTACATCTACTCCTCCTTTTTCTTAGAGGAATAAGCCTTGTGCATACATCGAGTGCCACCGAGTTAATCTGTTCTAGGCATAAGTTTGGGTCTTGTGTTGCTTAGTATATCTTCCCAGCTTATATCGGTTAGGACTTGGTTTACTTGGTCCCACTTTATGTTTTTGTTATTGAAGTTGAATTTGGTGAATGCTCCCTCGTGACTAGTCTCATTTTGTCGGTCTGGGGCTCCTCGCATACATGTCTGAACCTCAATTATGTTTGTGATCTGAGTATATTGTTTTTGATATGGTGACATTTCTTATCAGATCATCATTGTTAGTGAATATGAGGTCTAGTGTATTCTCCAGTCTAGTAGGCTCTGTTATTTGCTGGTTTAAATTGAATTTTGTGCAGAGATTTAAAAGCTCGTGTGAGTGTGAGTTTTCATCAGAGCTGCCTCCTGGTGTTATTTCTGCAACAATATTATTTGCTATATTCCTCCATTTTAGGTGCCTTAAGTTGAAATCCCCCAGGAGCAAGATGTTGGGTGCAGGAGCTGGAAGATTTTCCAGACAGTGGTCAATTTTTAACAGCTGTTCCTGGAATTGCTGGGATGTTGCATCCGGAGGCTTGTAGACTACCACAATGACTAGGCTTTGGTTCTCGACCTTTACTGCTAAAACTTCCACTACGTCATTTGAGGCATTAAGCAGTTCTGTGCAAACAAGTGACTCTGCAATGTACAGGCCAACCCCCCCCTTTTGCCTGTTCACTCTGTCACATCTGTATAGGTTGTAACCTGGGATCCATATATCATTGTCCAAGTGATCCTTTATGTGGGTCTCAGTGAAAGCCGCGAACATTGCCTTTGCCTCTGCAAGCAGTCCACGGATGAAAGGTATTTTGTTGTTTGTTGCTGGCTTTAGACCCTGTATATTTGCAAAGAAGAATGTTATCGGACTGGTGGTATTGTTGGTACTGGGGGGGATTTTTTTTCCGGCATTAGTATCTGTATCTGTTGGTTTGGAGTGGAGGCCATCGACTGTGGTTCCACTCCAGGAATGACTGGATTTGGTGTACGATTTCTGCCATTTCCTGCCAGTTTTTTTTTCCTTCCTGGCACTAAAAAACTTCTCCCTCTTGAGTGGCTGTGGCTACCCAGGTTTTCCCATGGCCTGGATGTTTTGTATCTTTTTGTCCCCTTTAGATGGTATGCCTGGCAATTTAAGTTATAGCACAGTCTTTCCTGTACTGAAGAGGTACACATTTCAGGGTGAAAAAGCTTACAGGAAGGGAGTTTGCATTTTCCTGTTGTCATATGGGCATGGCATTTTCTAGGGTGGTCATAGTTGCACGTCCCATCTGTTTTTCCAGATTTCCCATGCCAGCAGATACCAAGTGCATAGTATGTGCACAGGCTTGGTTTCCGCTTGCCTTGGGTTTCTGTGACTGTATTCCCTGTTGGTGCATGTTTCCCTGTCTTACTTCTATCCTCCCTAGCACCAACAATGGAGCTCCCACCAGTTGTTTTTGGTAATTTATCCTCACTATTGCTATTGGAGTCCTCTTGTTTGCTATTTCCTGCGGTATTTCTAGTTTGCAATATTGGTTTTATCTTATCTTTGACTACACTTGTTTCCCTACTATGGCTCCTGTCCCCTATGAGGTCATTTATATGTATTCCTTCCTGCGTATAATTCCCGACTACCTGGACAAAATCTCCAGCTTCACCATTACTGTCTCCCAGGACAGTATCTCCAGCTTCACCATTTCTGTCTCCCAGGACAGCACCTCCAGCTTCACCATTACTGTCTCCCAGGACAGTATCTCCAGCTTCACCATTTCTGTCTCCCAGGACAGCACCTCCAGCTTCACCATTACTGTCTCCCAGGACAGCACTATCAGCCCCACATTTACTGACTACCAGGACTTCATCTCCAGCCTTACAGTTTCTGACTACATGGCCAGTATCAAGAGCAGTACCATTCAGCCCAGACTTTTTATGTTCCCATCTGTTGTAGAAAGCTTCCAGGTTTTCTATGAAAGCAGCTTTGATGTTGTCCTCTTTTAATACCCTTGTGATTTTAGTCCACAGATTTTCCTCATTTGGGCATACCCAGAAACACTTCTCTGTTTTAATACTGCTTGTAGCTAGTTCTGGGATATCTGCACAAGGGGCGTGACACCAGTCACAGTATTGTACTAGTCACAGTACTGTACCAGTCACAGTACTGTACCAGTCACAGTACTGTACCAGTCACAGTACTGTACCAGTCACAGTATTGTACCAGTCACAGTATTGTACCAGTCACAGTACTGTACCAATCACAGTATTGAACCAATCACAGTATTGTACCAGTCACAGTATTGAATCAATCACAGTATTGTACCAGTCACAGTATTGTACCAGTCACAGTACTGAACCAGTCACAGTATTGTACCAGTCACAGTATTGTACCAGTCACAGTACTGTACCACAGTACTGAACCAGTCACAGTATTGTACCAGTCACAGTATTGTACCAGTCACAGTATTGTACCAGTCACAGTACTGTACCAGTCACAGTATTGTACTAGCCACAGTACTGTACCAGTCACAGTACTGTACTGGTCACAGTACTGTACCAGTAACAGTACTGTACCAGTCACAGTACTGTACCAGTCACAGTATTGTACTAGTCACAGTACTGTACCAGTCACAGTACTGTACCAGTCACAGTATTGTACTAGTCACAGTATTGTACTAGTCACAGTACTGTCCCAGTCACAGTACTGTACCAGTCACAGTATTGTACTAGTCACAGTACTGTCCCAGTCACAGTACTGTACCAGTCACAGTACTGTACCAGCCATAGTATTGTACTAGTCACAGTACTGTCCCAGTCACAGTACTGTACCAGTCACAGTATTGTACTAGCCACAGTACTGTACCAGTCACAGTACTGTACTGGTCACAGTACTGTACCAGAAACAGTACTGTACCAGTCACAGTACTGTACCAGTCAGAGTATTGTACTAGTCACAGTACTGTACCAGTCACAGTACTGTACCAGTCACAGTATTGTAGTAGTCACAGTATTGTACTAGTCACAGTACTGTCCCAGTCACAGTACTGTACCAGTCACAGTATTGTACTAGTCACAGTACTGTCCCAGTCACAGTACTGTATCAGTCACAGTACTGTACCAGCCATAGTATTGTACTAGTCACAGTACTGTCCCAGTCACAGTACTGTACCAGTCACAGTATTGTACCAGTCACAGTATTGTACCAGTCACAGTATTGTGCCCTTTCATTCAAGTTAATGCTTCAGAATTATCCATGTGAGGAATCCTCTGTTCCTTGATGGTTTAATTCAAGTCCATCACAAAGGTGTAAAAGTCTGGAGAGATGCTGGAGGATGCTGCTGAGGGCAGATCAGTTGCATGAAGAACAATGATACACTTTTGCAACATCTGGGAATCTTTGAGGAAATGTTTTGCCAGCCAGTGGCTTCTTCTGTCCAATACACACAAGAAGGGTGGTAAATACGGAGGAGTTTGAGGTAATCAGTCCTTGTGCCTGGAGTCTATGTTCAGTCCATCAATCTTGATTAAAGTATTTTTCTCAAGATTGATGGACCAAACACATCAACTCCAGACTGTGGGACTGATTACCTCAAACTCTTCACTTTCCACCATTCATCTCTATATTGGATGGAAGAAGCCACTGGCTTGTAAAACATTTCCTCAATAAAGATACCCAAACATTACACAAGTGTATCAACTTCTTGGTTTTCTAAACCATTTACATGACAGTTGCATGAAAGTCCCTCTCAGACAACTGAAGGAAGGGGCTTCTAATCTGAAGAATTATTGAACTTGTCCTTCACTTCCTTGTATCAAACCTGATTGCCTCTCATATCCCTGGTGCTGTATGTTCACTGTGACAGGTTGCCTTGCTCATAATAATGTTGCCTCTCAACTACCTGGAGTTTACCTGGAGAGAGTTCAGGGGGTCAACGCCCCAGCGGCCTGGTCTGTGACCAGGCCTCATGGTGGATCAGTGCCTGATCAACCAGGCTGTTACTGCTGGCTGCACGCACTCCAACATACGAACTACAGCCCGGCTGGTCAGGTACCGACTTTAGGTGCCTGTCCAGTGCCTGCTTGAAGACTGCCAGGGGTCTATTGGTAATCCCCCTTATGTATGCTGGGAGGCAGTTGAACAGTCTTGGGCCCCTGACACTTATTGTATTGTCTCTTAATGTGCTAGTGACATCCCTGCTTTTCATTGGGGGGATGTTGCACTGTCTGCCGAGTCTTTCGCTTTCGTAGGCAGTGATTATCGAGCGCAAGTTTGGTACTAGTCCATCTAGGATTTTCCAGGTGTATATAATCACGTATCTCTCCAGCCTGCATTCCAGGGAGTACAGGTTCAGGAACTTCAAGTGTTCCCAGTAATTGAGGTGTTTAATCTCCGTTACGCGCGCCGTGAAGGTTCTCTGTGCATTTTCTAGGTCAGCAATTTCACCTGCCTTGAAGGGTGCTGTTAGTGTGCAGCAATATTCCAGCCTAGATAGAACAAGTGACCTGAAGAGTGTCATCATGGGCTTGGCATCCCTAGTTTTGAAGGTTCTTATTATCCATTCTGTCATTTTTCTAGCAGATGTGATTGATACAACATAATGGTCCTTAAGGTGAGATCCTCCGACATGATCACTCTCAGGTCTTTGACGTTAGTTTTTCGCTCTATTGTGTGGTTGGAATTTCTTTTATATTCTTATGAAGTTTCAATTTCCTCACGTTTACCATATCGGAGTAATTGAAATTTCTCATCATTAAACTTCATATTGTTTTCTGTAGCCCATTTAAAGAATCTGCATGACAGTGTCTTCAATAGAAGACACTGTCATGCAGATTCGGGTGTCATCTGCAAAGAAAGACACAGCACTGTGGCTTATATCCCTGTCTATGTCTGATATGAGGATGAGGAACAAGATGGGAGCGAGTACTGTGCCTTGTGAAACAGAGCTTTTCACCGTAGCTGTCTCAGACTTTACTCTGTTGACTACTACTCTTTGCATTCTATTTGTCAGGAAATTATAGATCCATATACCAAACTTTTCCTGTTATTCCTTTAACACGTATTTTGTGCAATATTACATCATGGTCACACTTGTCAAAGGCTTTTGCAAAGTCTGTGTATATTACATCTGCATTCTTTTTGTCTTCTAGTGCATCCAGGACCTTGTCATAGTGATCCGGTAGTTGGGACAGACAGGAACGGCCTGCTCTAAACTCTTGCTGTCCTAGGTTGTGTAACTGATGGGTATCTAGATGGGTGGCAATCTTGCTTCTTAGGGCACTCTCAAAGATTTTTATGATATGGGATGTTAGCGCTATCAGTCTGTAGTTTTTTGCTATTGTGTTACTGCCCCCTTTGTGGAGTGGGGCTGTGTCTGTTGTTTTTAGTAACTGTGGGACGACCCCCGTGTTCATGCTCCCTCTCCATAGGATGTTAAAAGCACGTGATAGGGGTTTCTTGCAGTTCTTGATGAAAACGAAGTTCCACGAGTCTGGCCCTGGGGCAGAATGCATGGGCATGTCATTTATCACCTGTTCAAAGTCATTTGGCATCAGGATAATGTCAGGTAGGCTTGTTTACCAAATTCTGTGGCTCTCTCATAAAAAATTCATTTAGATCTTTGACTCAGTCTGGTTAGTGGCTTTCTAAAAACTGAGTCATACTGGGGCCTGAGTACCTAACTCATTTCCTTGCTGTCATCTGTGTAGGACCCATCTTGTTTAAGTAGGGGCCCTATAATGGATGTTGTTCTCGACACTGATTTGGCTTAAGAAAAGAAATACTTTGGGTTTCTTTCGATTTCATTTATGGCTTTTAGTTCTTCCTGCGATTCCTGACTCCTATAAGATTCCTTTAGCTTAAGTTCGATGTTTGCTATTTCTCTGACCAGTGTCTCCCTATGCATTGCAGATATATTAGCCTCTTTTAGCCTCTCTTTTATTCTTTTCTGTCGCCTGTAAAGGGAGCGCCTGTCTCTTTCTATTTTACATCTACTCCTCCTTTTTCTTAAGGGAATAAGCCTTGTGCATACATCAAGTGCCACCAAGTTAATCTGTTCTAGGCATAAGTTGGGGTCTGTGTTGCTTAGTATATCTTCCCAGCTTATATCGGTTAGGACTTGGTTTACTTGGTCCCACTTTATGTTTTTGTTATTGAAGTTGAATTTGGTGAATGCTCCCTCGTGACTAGTCTCATTATGTCGGTCTGGGGCTCCACGCATACGTGTCTGAACCTCAATTATGTTGTGATCTGAGTATATTGTTTTTGATATGGTGACATTTCGTATCAGATCATCATTGTTAGTGAAGATGAGGTCTAGTGTATTCTCCAATCTGGTAGGCTCTATTATTTGCTGGTTTAAGGTGAATTTTGTGCAGACATTTAAAAGCTCGCATGTGTGTGAGTTCTCATCTGAGCTGCCTCCTGGCAGCGGGTATGTGTAACATTCTTGGATTATCTTGGTTTGTTTTTATTATAATTATAACCAAGTGATAAACTGAACCCGGACCCTCAGCATGTGAAGCTAGAGCAGAGCTCTCACTTCACATGCTGAGGGTCCATGTTCGATCCCCTGCATGGGTGGAAACACTGGACGCATTTCCTTACACCTGTTGTCCATTTCACCTAGCAAGCAAGTAGGTACCTGGGTGTTAATCGAAGGGTGTAGGTGGCATCTTGGGGGACAAGACTGAGGACCCCAATGGAAATAAAACAAACAGTCCCTTGATGACGCACTCTCTTGCTTGGGTTATCCTGGGTGGCTAACCCTCCAGGGATAAAAATCCGAACAAAATCTTATCTTATTTATCTTGGTTGGTTAATCCTTCGGGGTCAGTAAATCTGAATTAATATCTCCCCCAAATTCCTCAGTTTCAACAGTTAGACTCACGAGTTAACACAATACTCAAGCTAACAACACCTGCTATACATAAGAACAGAAGTATTAAAGCAAATTAGTTCTCTGCAGTGCAACACCAGAGGGCCAGGAGCTGCAGCTCACCATAGAGGGCCAGGAGCTGCAGCTCACCATGGAGCCACTATAAGGAGTGTTAGAGGCGCCATCAGCAAGACGTCCCTGGCTACAGTGTTATTATAGTGTTGTGCTGCTGCTTACCTGCCTGTGTGGGGGTGATGGTGGGGGAGTGGGGCGGGGTGGGGCACACAGGGCAGCCATTATGGCACCAACAGGGCCAGCAAACACAGTAATGTGAGGGCACCACTGCCACTTGCTGACACTGTTTGTTGTGGTTTGTTGTATCGCTGGTGCCATCTGTTGGCGGGTTTGTCAACCATTGTTGGTGGTGGGGCATTGATGGGGAGTTGGTGGGGGATTGTGGGTGAGGATGTATGGGGAGATTGTGGGTGAGGGGATGTATGGGGAGATTGTGGGTGATGGGATGTATGGGGAGATTGTGGGTGAGGGGATGTATGGGGAGATTGTGGGTGATGGATGTATGGGGAGATTGTGGGTGAGGGGATGTATGGGGAGATTGTGGGTGATAGGATGTATGGGGAGATTGTGGGTGAGGGGATGTATGGAGAGATTGTGGTGATAGGATGTATGGGGAGATTGTGGGTGGGGAATGTATGGGGAGATTGTGGGTGGGGGATGTATGGGGAGATTGTGGGGTAGGGGATGTATGGGGAGATTGTGGGTGATGGGATGTATTACCTGGAGTTTACCTGGAGAGAGTTCCGGGGGTCAACGCCCCGGCGGCCCGGTCTGTGACCAGGCCTCCTGGTGGATCAGAGCCTGATCAACCAGGCTGTTGCTGCTGGCTGCACGCAAACCAACGTACGAGCCACAGCCCGGCTGGTCAGTAACCGACTTTAGGTGCTTGTCCAGTGCCAGCTTGAAGACTGCCAGGGGTCTGTTGGTAATCCCCCTTATGTATGCTGGGAGGCAGTTGAACAGTCTCGGGCCCCTGACACTTATTGTATGGGGAGATTGTGGGTGGGGGATGTATGGGGAGATTGTGGGGGAGGGGATGTATGGTGAGATTGTGGGTGAGGACGGATGGAGAGATTGTGGGGGAGGATGGATGGGGAGATTGTGGGGGAGGGGATGTATGGGGAGATTGTGGGTGATGGGATGTATGGGAGATTGTGGGTGGGGGATGTATGGGGAGATTGTGGGTGGGGGATGTATGGGGAGATTGTGGGGGAGGGGATGTATGGGGAGATTGTGGGTGGGGGATGTATGGGGAGATTGTGGGTGGGGGATGTATGGGGAGATTGTGGGTGGGGGATGTATGGGGAGATTGTGGGGGAGGGGATGTATGGGGAGATTGTGGGTGATGGGATGTATGGGGAGATTGTGGGTGAGGGATGTATGGGGAGATTGTGGGTGAGGGATGTATGGGGAGATTGTGGGTGGGGGATGTATGGGGAGATTGTGGGTGAGGGGATGTATGGGGAAATTGTGGGTGAGGGGATGTATGGGGAGATTGTGGTGGGGGATGTATGGGGAGATTGTGGGGGAGGGGATGTATGGGGAGATTGTGGGTGATGGGATGTATGGGGAGATTGTGGGTGGGGGATGAATGGGGAGATTATGGGTGAGGGGATGTATGGGGAGATTGTGGGTGGGGGATGTATGGGGAGATTGTGGGTGAGGGGATGTATGGGGAGATTGTGGGTGAGGGGATGTATGGGGAGATTGTGGGTAGGGGATGGATGGGGAGATAGTAGGTGGGGATGGATGGGGAGTTTGTGGGGGGAATGTATGGGGAGATTGTGGGTGAGGGAAAAATGACAGGATGGATAATGAGAACCTTCAAAACTAGGGAGGCCAAGCCCATGATGACACTCTTCAGGTCACTTGTTCTATCTAGGCTGGAATATTGCTGCACACTAACAGCACCTTTCAAGGCAGGTAAAATTGCCGACCTAGAAAATGTACAGAGAACTTTCACGGCGCGCATAACGGAGATAAAACACCTCAATTATTGGGAGCGCTTGAGGTTCCTAAACCTGTATTCCCTGGAACGCAGGAGGGAGAGATACATGATTATGTACACCTGGAAAATCCTAGAGGGACTAGTACCGAACTTGCACACGAAAATCACTCACTACGAAAGCAAAAGACTTGGCAGACGATGCACCATCCCCCCAATGAAAAGCAGGGGTGTCACTAGCACGTTAAGAGACCATACAATAAGTGTCAGGGGCCCGAGACTGTTCAACTGCCTCCCAGCACACATAAGGGGGATTACCAACAGACCCCTGGCAGTCTTCAAGCTGGCACTGGACAAGCACCTAAAGTCAGTTCCTGATCAGCCGGGCTGTGGCTCGTACGTTGGTTTGCGTGCAGCCAGCAGCAACAGCCTGGTTGATCAGGCTCTGATCCACCAGGAGGACCAGGAGGCCTGGTCACAGACCGGGCCGCGGGGGCGTTGACCCCCGGAACTCTCTCCAGGTAAACTCCAGGAGGGGACGTATGGGGAGATTGTACGTGGGGATGGATGGGGAGTTTGTGGGTGAGGGATGGATGGGGAGTTTGTGGGTGAGGGATGGATGGGGAGATTGTGGGTGGGGATGGATGGAGAGATTGTGGGTGGGGATGGATGGGGAGATTGTGGTTGAGGGATGGGTGGGGAGATTGTGGGTGGGGATGGATGGGGAGTTTGTGGGTGAGGGGCAATGTAGGTTTGTTTGGGTACAATATTTAACATAAGTAACTGACTCATGGTATCACAATAACACAATGGTAAATAAGTCAGGGAACGAGTCTGGCTTGATCCATGACACATGACTTTTACAACTCTCCTGCCATGGGTTCATGGCCGCCCTCCCCCCCGCCCCCTAGTCCCTAATTTTATAATAATAATAATAATAATAATAATAATAATAATAATAATAATATAATAATAATAATAATAATAATAATAATAATAATAATAATAATATATTTATTACTACAAGTACATGTACAAGGTATACAGTCCCAGCTGACATCAATAACATACTACTATATACAATGGGGAATATATAATAGCTAAATTCAAATCCAAATACCTACAAAAGCCTCTCACAGTGATAAACGGCAGGTTAAATCACCACCACCAGATGTAGACCAAACGAAATGTAAACTTTGCCAGATGGACTATTGTCACACCCTGCGTCATTATGTACTGGAGTGTGATAAAATTAATGAATTTAGAAACAACTCACTCAGAAGTGTTCAAGAAATGGCTAAGTATTTTATCCACAGTGGTATATTACAGACCATTCTGGAGAAATACCCTGACTTTGCTAGCTGTAAATAAAGCATTACCACATATGTGCATGTGTGTGTGTGTGTGTGTGTGTGTGTGTGTGTGTGTGTGTGTGTGTGTGTGTGTGTGTGTGTGTGTGTGTGTGTGTGTGTGTGTTTGTGTGTATGTGTATGAGTGTGTGAGTTAGTTACCATTTAGTCCTAGGCACATGTCGATTAGACACTAGGCCTGTTGAGTGTGTGTGTGTGTGTGTGTGTGTGAGTATGAGTGTGTGTGTGTGTATGAGTGTTGTGTGTGTGTGTGTATGAGTGTGTGTGCGTGTGTGTGTATGAGTTTGTGTATGTGTGTGTGTGTGTGTGTGTGTGTGTGTGTGTGTGTGTGATTATGTGTGTGTGTATGAATTTGTATGTGTGTGTGTGTGTGTGTGAGAGAGAGAGAGACTCAGCAATCAACATTTGCACCAATAACTCACTACAGTTGTGACCGGGTGTGGAAGTGTGAATTGCTCATTACTCTAAAAATTTTTCATGATTGCAGCCATGTACAAACGTAAGTAACCATTCTTACAGTATTCATTACCTTTGTAACTTGTGAGTTCATTACCTTTGTAACTTGTGAGTTCATTACCTTGTACCTAGTTCAGCCATCAAAACTTTGGAGCCCGGTCCCTGGACCCATTGTGTACCTCTGTAATCTGTAAATACCTTTGTAACTTGTCATGATTGTGACTAGACTTACCTGGAGTTCATTACCTTTGTAAATTGTGAATTCATTACCTCTGTAACTTGCTCAGCTATCAAAGCTTTGAGGCCCAGTCCCTGGACCCATTATGTACCTCTGTAATCTTTTGACTACCGCCCACAGGATGGGTATGGGGTGCATAATAAACATATTAAACTAAGTGATAAACATCTACAGAGTTCCACAATCAAACATTAGCCAATTTAATCAAAACCTAGGAAGTATGATAACTGATGCACGCATGAACAAAGATCACTTACTACTCTCAGGTGACTTCAATATAAATCTCCTGCAAGACCAGGACCCACACGTTACTGAATTCACAAACACAATGAGTAACTGCATGTTGCTACCAACAGTAACAAAACCTACAAGAGTTACAGAGACTAGTGTTTCCCTACTTGACCACATCTGGACCAACACCATATCCCCTTTAAATCAGGAATAATTACAGACAATACCACAGGAACCACTACCCTACTTCCTCATAACAACTCTTGAGTAAAATCCCCAAGACACTACTAAAGTCCCTTCAGGACTTCACATGAAGCAGCCCTTAATAACTTCACAACAGCAGTAACAAAACATTGACTGGCACACAGATGCTAGAAAATCTATACAGGATATTGGCGAATGTTTTAATAATTTTCTAAAAAAAGACCCAATACCTTTATAACAAGCACTGCCCTTAAAAAAACTTAACAATGACAGCTAAGAGACTGAACAGTCCCTGGCTAACACCCCCCAGCCCATTCTCCAAATCCATAAAATACAAAACACGATATGAAAGAAACGTACAGAATGGGTCACATAAACAGAAATTCATAAACAAAAACGTTACTCGTCAATCCTACCAGCCTGATAGAAGGGCAAAAAGAATTGTTATTATGAGAACAGATTATCCCAACTTACGAGTGATATAAAAATGACCTGGGAAGACCCTATCAGAAATTTGGAACAAAAAGAGATCACGACTTAGCATGAAAATTAAAATTAGCAAAATCGATGAACCCAACTCCCACAAACAGAAACAGCAAACAGACTCAATGATTTCTTCACCACTTAGGTCAAAAGCTTGCCTTAATATCTAGCTCAGATACCCCACCAAATGACTACCTCACTGGCAACTACCCGAATCACCACTGTTCCTAGCTCGACTAAACCATACGATAGTCTCCCTTATTATCAACGCACTGAAAAAACAAGGCAGGAGATTTAAATACCTTACCACCCTTTATATACAAAAAAAGGCGTCCACAAGTTTACTATCACCAATCATTGCAACATAATCTTTAAAAAATCCATTGAATCTCCACCTTCCCTACAGTTCTCAAAATAGCAAGGGTCCGCCCGATCCAAAGGAGGAGACCAAACAGAGTGAATAACTATAGGCAATATCATTTACACCTTCTCTCAAAAATCTTCGCAGAATTTAATTCATATACGAATCTACTCCTACCTCATTTCCCAAAACATTCTCAACCCCTGCCAATTTGGATTCGGGCCTAATAAAAATAATAATTGATGATATATACACATGCTAGAACATATATTACACTTGCAATCGAGAAAAAAGAAGTCCCATGGGGATCTTCATTGACTTACGTAAAGCTTTTGATACACTTGACCATGACTTGCTCCACGTAAAATTGTAAACTATGGTATAAGAGGGCACTCCCGCAACTACCTAAAAGTCATTCCTTAGCAACAGAAGCCAATATGTGTACGCAAATGGGCAAACTCTTCCGCTCAAACCAATTACAGTTGGTGTCCCACAGGAAGTGTCCTATGGCCTCTTCTCTTTCTCCTATACATTAAATGACCTACCAAATGCTTCGCAATTACTCAACCCACACTTTTGGCTGATGAACTACATACGTCTTCTTCACCCGAGCCCAGTCCGTTAGCCAATACTGTAAAACACCGAATTACAAAAATATCTACTGGATGGAGGACTAACAACTTACATAAACTTTGACAAAATACTTCATTCAGTTTGGTAAAAGAGCTACAGATGTACTCCTAACATAATAAACAGATCACCTATCACAAGCTAAAGGGAAAATTCCTAGGGAATCCACCTCGATAATAGACTCAGATTTCATACACATTACCCCCCCCCCACTTTCTAAGAAAAATTCTCCAAGACTGTAGGCATTACTATCAAAGATACGTACTATGTTACATCCATCGTCAGCCACCTGCCTGGCCCTTTATCACTCTTTATTTCCCCTATCTCACTATGGAATTTGTGCATGGGGCTCAACAACAATTACCATCTCAGACACTAAATTACCCAACCAAAAGGCTGCAGTTAGAAATCACCCCCCTTCTCAATACAGGCAACACACTCGCCAATATTCAAAAACACTCAACCACTACTCACCATACAAAACATCCTACTTATTATTGGCACCTATTACATACATTAGAACACTTACTCGGATATTAACCCTCCCTTCAAACATCTCTTGCCAACCTCAACACGAACACATGACCATAACAACAAGGCAAGGTCACTCTTTTGATTGTTCCTTCGTGTCCATCCACGCTTATGCATAAACTTCAATGCACATTTAAAAGACCCTAAAATCTGGAATTCTTTACTGTAAATATAAAAAGAAACACTACCTGTTTATAATTCAACGTATCTTCTCAAAGATCACTTACTCACTCAAAAACCAAATAAATATGAATAATGAACCTTATAATTGTATATCCTAGATGTTATCACAATTATATCACACAAATGGTTAATCATAAGGACCCATTAACTTTATTTTTTTTTAATACATACCTAAACAGAATTACTCATTCGGACTTGAATATTACAGCAATGCAGCAAACATATGACATGTCTTTGTAATACTCATTTGTGCTTTATAGTTATCTGTTTACAATAATGTTTTATCACTGATTTCATCATTGCTTAGTTAATCTTAAGTTAATTTTAAGCCAGCCCGTAATGCTATGCATATAAGTGGCTTTGGCATGCTGCTCTTACCTGTATTTTTTGTACCTCTGTTTGTATGCTTATATTACTAAATAAATAAATAAATAAATAAATAAAAGCCGCTTGTTATGCTGAGCATTTCTGGCAAATTAGGTCAGTTTTGTCCCAGGATGCGACCCACGCCAGTCCACTAGCACCCAGGTAAATATTGTACTGATGGGTGATCTTAGACAACAGGTGTAAGGAAATAGGCCCAATGTTTCTACGTTCGCCGGGAATCGAACCCGGGTCCTCGCCGTGTGAAGCCCCTTGTGCAGATATCCAAGAACTAGCTACAAGCAGTGTTAAAACAGGGAAATGTTTTTGGGTATGCCCAAATGAGATAAATCTGTGGACTAAAATCACAAGGGTATTAAAAGAGGACAACATCAAAGCTGCTTTCATAGACAACCTGGAAGCTTTCTACAACAGATGGGAACATAAAAAGTCTGTGCTGAATGGTACTGCCCTTGATACTGGCCATGTAGTCAGAAACTGTAAGGCTGAAGATGAAGTCCTGGTAGTCAGTAAATGTGGGCTGATAGTGCTGTCCTGGGAGACAGAATGGTGAAGCTGGAGGTGCTGTCCTGGGAGACAGTAATGGTGAAGCTCGGAGGTGCTGTCTGGGAGACAGTAATGGTGAAGCTGAGGGGTGCTGTTCCTGGGAGACAGTAATGGTGAAGCTGGAGAAGCTGTCCGGGGGAGACAGAAATGGTGAAGCTGGAGATTTTGCCCAGGTAGTGGGAATATACGCAGCAAGGAATACATAAAAATGACCTCATAGGGGAAGGAGCCATAGTAGGGAAACAATTGACTACCCCCCCCTCACCTATAAAACCCAAATTGCAAAGAAGAATACGCAGGGAAATAGCAACAAGAGGGACTCCACTAGCAATAGTGAAGGATATATTGCCAAAACAACTTGTGGTGAGCTCATTGTTGGTGCAGGGAGGATAGAAGTAAGACAGGGAATCATGCACCAACAGGAATCAGAAACCGCCCCTGCCTTAAACCAAGCCTGTGCACTACTATGCAACTTGGTACTGCTGGCATGGGAATCTGGAAAAAACATATGGGACGTGCAAACTATGACCACCCTAGAAAATGCAATGCCTTATGCACAGGAACGTGCAAACTCCTTCTGTAAGCTTTTTCACCGAATCTGTGTCCCACCCCCTACCCCCTTCCGGCAAATGTTGCTATAACTAAAATTGCCAGGGTACCATTTAAAGGGGACAAAACGATACAAAACATCCAGTCCCTGGGAAAAAATGGGTTGCCACAGCCACTCAAGAGGGAGAGGTTTTTTAGTGCCAGAAGGACAAAAAAATGGCAGGAAAAGGCAGAAAATCGTACACCAAATCAGGTCTTCCTGGAGTGGAAACCACAGTCGATGGGCCTCCACTCCAAAACCAAAACAGATACGATACTTAATGCCGGAAAAAAAATCCCCCCCCAGTACCAACAATACCACCAGTCCGATAACATTTTCTTTGCAAATTACAGGGTTCTAAAAACCAAGCAACAAGCAACAAAATACCTTTCATCCGTGGACTGCTTTGCGAGGCAAAGGCAATGTTCGCGGCTTTCACTGAGACCCACTAAAGGATCACTTGGACAACGAATATGGATCCAGGTTACAACCTATACGAAGTGGACAGAAGTGAACAGGAAACAGGGAGAGGGGGGTTGGCTGTAACATTGCAGGAGTCTTTGTTTACACAGAACTGCTTAATGCCTCAAATGATGTAGTGGAAGTTTTAGCAGTTAAAGTTATGCGAGAACCAAAACTAGTTCATTGTGGTAGTGTAACAAGCTCCGGATGCTACAATCCCAGCATTTCCAGGAACAGCTGTTAAAAATTGTCCAACTGTCTGGAAAATCTTCCAGCTCCCATGCACCACATCTGCTCCTGGGGGATTTCAACTTAAGGCACCTAAAATGTGAGGGAATTATAGCAAATAATATTGTTACGTAATAACACCGGAGGCAGCTCTGACGAAAACTCCACACTCACACGAAGCTTTAAAATCTCTGCACCAAAATTCAATTTCAACAGCTCAATATAATAGAGCCCTTACTGACTAAGAATACATAAGACCTCATCTTCACTAACCAATGTTGATTTGATAAGAATTGTCACCATATCAAATCACAATATACTCAGTCACAACATAATTGAGGGTTCAGACATGTATTGGTGGAGCCCCAGACCGACATAATGAGATAGTCTCGAGGGAGCATTACCAAATTCAACTTCAATAACAAAAAACATAAAGTGGGACCAAGTAACAATTCCTAACCGATATAAGCGGGAAAGATTATACTAAGCAACACAGACCCCAACTTATTGCTAGAAGTCAGACTTTAACTCGGTGCACTCGATGTTTGCTACATGCTCATATTCCTCTAAGAAAAGGAGGAGTTAGATGTATATAGAAAGAGACAGCGCTCCCTTACGGCGACGGAAAAAAGAATAAAGAGCGGCTAAAGAGGTAAAGATATCTGAAATGGTAGGGAGACACTGGTCAGAGGATAATAGGCAAGCATCGAAACTTAAGCTAAAGAATCCTTTAGGAGTCACGAATCGCGGGAATGAACTAAAAGCCATAAATGAAATCGAAACAAAACCCAAAGTATTTTTCTCTATGCCAATCAAATCGAGCAACAACGTCCAGTATTGGGCCCTACTTAAACAAGATGGGTCTACACAGATGACAGCAAGGAAAATGAGTGAGCTACTCAAGTCCCAGTATTGACTCAGTTTTTGCAAGCGCTTCTAACCAGTCTGAGAGTCCGAGATCCAATGAAATTTTTTATGAGAGACGCCACAAAATTTTGTTTAACACAAGCCTATCCGATTTTATCATGGACGCCAAATGACTTCGAACAGGGGATAAATGACATGCCCATGCACTCGTGCACCAGGGCTCAGACTCATGGACTCTGTGATCATCAAGAACTGCAAGAAGGCTCTATCACGGCCTTTCAGTCTATGGAGAGGGAGCATGGACACGGGGGTCGTCCACAGTTACTAAAAAACACAGACATAGCCCACTCCACAAAGGGGGCGTAACGCAACAGCAAACGAACTACAGACCATAGCACTAACATCGCATATCATAAAAAATCTTTGAAAGGTCCTAAGAAGCAAGATCACCACCCATCTAGAAACCCATCAGTTTACACATACCCAGGGTAACATGGTTTAGAACAGGTCGCTCCTGTCTGTCTCATAACTATTGGATCACTACGATCAAGGTTCCTAAAAGCACTAGAAGACAAAAAGAAATGCGATATAATATATACCAGACTTTGCAAAAGCCTTCGACAAGTGTGAACCATGGCGTAATAGCGCACAAAATGGTTGCCTAAAGGAATAAAACAGGAAAAGTCGGTCGAATGGATCTATAATTTCCTTCACTAAAGAACAAGAGAGTAGTCGGTCAACAGAGTAAAGTCAGAGGCAGCTACGGTGAAAAAGCTCTGTTCCACAAGGCACAGTACTCGCTCCCATCTTGTTCTCTATCCTCATATCCGACATAGACAAGGATGTCACCACAGCACCGTGTCTTCCTTTGCATGATGACACCCGAATTGCATGACAGTGTCTTCCATTGCAGACACTGCATGGCTCAGGCGGACATCAACCAAATCTTTTTCGTGGGCTGCAGGAAAACAATTATGAAGTTCAACGATGAGAATTTCAATTTATCAGATATGGTAAAAACATGACTGGAAATTAAATTCTTACATAGAGTACAAAAAAATTCTGGCACCAAAATAGAGCGAAAACACCAATGTCAAAAGACCTGGGAACGTGATCATGTCGGGGATCTCAACCTTCAAGGACCATAACATTGTAATCCAATCGCATCTGCTAGAAAAATGACAGGATGGATATGAGAAACCTTCAAAACTAGGGAGGCCAAGCCCATGATGCACTCTTCAGGTCAATTGTTCTATCTAGGCTGGATATTGCTGCACCAATAACAGCACCTTTCAAGGCAGGTGAAATTGCCGACCTAGAAAATGTACAGAGAACTTTCACGGCGCGCATAACGAAGATAAAACACCTCAATTACTGGGAGCGCTTGAGGTTCCTAAACCTGTATTCCCTGGAACGCAGGAGGGAGAGATACATGATTATATACACCTGGAAAATCCTAGAGGATCTGGATCTGGATCTGATGACCAGAGCTTTGGTAAGATGGGTAAGGAAGAAGGATGGGAAAGGATGGAAAATATTGGAAAAGGGTGGGGGGGGGGGGGAGAGGGTAGGATATAAAAGGTAAGTGGCCCAACCACTTTGGTGCAATTTAAAAAGTGAATGTAAATTGATAAGATATTCTTTAAGGGGTATAACACTAACCCATCAGAGTCACATAGATACTAGTACCGAACTTGCACACGAAAATCACTCACAACGAAAGCAAAAGACTTGGCAGACGATGCAACATCCCCCAATGAAAAGCAGGGGTGTCACTAGCACGTTAAGAGACAATACAATATGCGTCAGGGGCCCGAGACTGTTCAACTGCCTCCCAGCATATATAAGGGGGATTACCAACAGACCCCTGGCAGTCTTCAAGCTGGCACTGGACAAGCACCTAAAGTCGGTTCCTGATCAGCCGGGCTGTGGCTCGTACGTTGGTTTGCGTGCAGCCAGCAGCAACAGCCTGGTTGATCAGGCTCTGATCCACCAGGAGGCCTGGTCACAGACCGGGCCGCGGGGGCGTTGACCCCCGGAACTCTCTCCAGGTAAACCAGGCCACGGGGCACCGAAATATAAAAAGGTAAAAATAAGAAGGCGGACGGGAGGCTCGAACCGTGGCCTGGTGGTGGCAGTATAGCACTACCACTGAGCTACGAGGCTCTTAATAAGATATACCTTGAAACGGAACTTCTGTCTATGGCTCCGTCAGCTGCACCAACTGTCACCTCCTACTGTTTCTTTCCCACAGCCCAGGAGCTATCGCAGTAAACCTATCGTTACCTCCATCAAAGCCATATAGTCTATGAACTTAGTTTGTCATAATAAACGACTGTAAATGGTGGCCTGGTGGCTAAAGCTCCCGCTTCACACACGGAGGGCCCGGGGTTTGTTCC
>NC_069404.1:105715630-105760790 GCF_026875155.1 Cherax quadricarinatus
TCGATGTTCACTAGTGGTAGTAGTAGTAGTAGTAGTAGTAGTAGTGGTAGTGACAAAAGTAATACAATATGGTAGAGCAATTAATTCGTACATGAGTAAAAGGATATAAAAGCTATTACTTGGGTAACATAAAAATAGGTTGGACAAATATAGACTGGAATGAGGCAGGTTGTTTCAGTGTTCACTCTCTGTGCTTTGTGTAGTATAACAGGAGAGACTATGTGATGGCAGGGTTTACTGTTTTCAGGAGGATTCTTGCTAAGACTTCGGAGATGGTGAAGCTGCCGTTGTTTTGTTTAATTGTATTCGAAACAGCGATCAGTGCTGATTCAAGGCACTTGCGTGTGCGGAAATTAGTTTCTTTTATCACTAATTGGGCGTCTCTGAATTTCATAAGATGATTGGTGGAATTTCGGTGTTGTACACAGGCGTTGTTTAAGTTGTCGTTCCTACATGCGTATATGTGTTCATTGAGGCGGGTGTCGAGGTTTCTTGCTGTTTCACCTACGTAGATCTTGTCACAGCCTCCACAGGGTATAGTGTAAACTCCTGCATTGACTGGTTCGTGGTGCTTGGGTTTTGTCCTGGTTAGATCCTTTATTGAAGTGGTAGAAGCGATGGCGACTCTGGTGTTAGCTTGTGAAAGTACTTTTGAGACGTTTAGTGCAACCTGGCTGTTGGGAAGAATTATGACTTTGTTGGGAGCGGTGTTGATGCGTGGAGAATTGATGATCTGAAGAGCTCTTTTCTTGCAGTCTTTGATGAAAAAAGAAGGAAATTGTAACTCAGTGAATGTTTGGTGAATGTAAGTACATTCCTCGTCAAGAAACTCAGGACTACAAATTCGGTATGCTCTTAGGAAAAACCCGATGATGATGCCTCTTTTGGTCTTGGTATCTTGACTGGAATAGAAGTGTGTGAGATCATTTTTATTGGTGGGTTTCAATTCCTTCTTTTTTCATCAAAGACTGCAAGAAAAGAGCTCTTCAGATCATCAATTCTCCACGCATCAACACCGCTCCCAACAAAGTCATAATTCTTCCCAACAGCCAGGTTGCACTAAACGTCTCAAAAGTACTTTCACAAGCTAACACCAGAGTCGCCATCGCTTCTACCACTTCAATAAAGGATCTAACCAGGACAAAACCCAAGCACCACGAACCAGTCAATGCAGGAGTTTACACTATACCCTGTGGAGGCTGTGACAAGATCTACGTAGGTGAAACAGCAAGAAACCTCGACACCCGCCTCAATGAACACATATACGCATGTAGGAACGACAACTTAAACAACGCCTGTGTACAACACCGAAATTCCACCAATCATCTTATGAAATTCAGAGACGCCCAATTAGTGATAAAAGAAACTAATTTCCGCACACGCAAGTCCCTTAAATCAGCACTGATCGCTGTTTCGAATAAAATTAAAAAAAACAACGGCAGCTTCCCCATCCCCCGAAGTTTAGAAAGAATCCTCCGAAAACAGAAAACCCTGCCATCACATAGTCTCCCCGTTATCTACAAAAAGCACAGGCGTGAACACTGAAAAAACCTCCCATTCCAGTCTATTTTTGTAAACCTTTTTTTTTATGTTCCCAAAGTAATAGCTTTTTTTCCCTTTTACTCGTCAAATTTAAAATTCTCTCATATTGTTTATTTGTCCTCCATATATACTACACTATCTACTACATTGTGAACATCAAAAATGGTACCTCATAGTTTTCACCTCACTTGAGCCTTTATATACCCTCTGTGCCCATGTTTTTTTGTAAGGTTAAAAAAAGTCCGGAGACAAAACGTTGCCAAATAAATGTCACATTAGTTGCATTGTGCCTTTTACTTTACTATTGTCGGAAATTTCCCCCTAAAATTTATTTTAGTCTTTCTTTCCATTTTTTGTAGTTTCTTTCCTCTCAAAAAAACATTTTGTAACTTGACCAGAAATGTATTGCACGTTGCAATTCGTTTAACGATTTGTGGTCATGTGGGCATGAACTTGGTAGAGTTTCGTCAGGCCACGCTAGTTTGGACGCTGTAAAACCCGCATTTGGGGGTACAGTGGTGGATGTCCCCTTTGGTGTGTGGTTGGGGGGGGGGGGGCTGGGTTTGTGCAAGGGGGGGGGGGGAGTTTTGAGACCTCTGCCCGCGGGTTCAAACCCCGGCCCGGGGATGTTTGCCCATGTTTTGTGTGTTTTGTTTCCTGCACCGAGTTTGCTTTATCCCTCTATTACATTCGGTGCTTGTTGCGGTCGGATTTTTAACCCGGAGGTTAGCCCCCGGATAACCCAAGAAAGTCAGTGCGTCACGGGATGTCTAACTTATTTCCCTTTGGGGCCTTAATTTGTCCCCCAGGATGCCCCCCACCAGTCGCTAACACCCAGGTCCTTTTTGCTGCTAGGTAAAAGGACAAGGTGAAAGGAAAAGTGTGGGAAATTTCCCCCCGCGGGAGTGAACCCGGGCCCTCGTGTGTGAAGGGGGAGTTTTAGCCACGGGCCACAGTAGTGCTAAATGTCGTGATAAGACAAGAGTTTTCCTTGAAGTGTATAAAGGCGGTGTCAAAAAGGGGGGGGGCCTTGCCAGGCTATGGGCCCCCTATGTGATTTTTTTTGTTTGTATATTAGTACCCCCTATACTTTGTATGGGCGGAAACCCAAAGATTAAAAAGGTACATTACTTGGTGCCCCAATTTTTATTAAGCCGTGTGGATTTATTATATGCTTCTCACAGATGGATTCCGTGATCAGATGTATTGGTATCAGAATCAAACTGATTAACTCAGTTTTAAAACCGAGTGTTTGTGTGGGTGAAAATCGTGATATACCAGCCCCTTGTGATTTCTCCTTTTAGGTATGTGATTGTTTAATTCCTAATTTGTCCCCATACCCTCCTGTGGGCGGTAGTCACCCCATACCCATCCTGTGGGCGGTAGTCACCCCAATCCCATCCTGTGGGCGGTAGTCACCCCATACCCATCCTGTGGGCGGTAGTCACCCCAATCCCCTCCTGTGGGAGGTAGTAAAAAGTTCAGGGTACATAATGGGCCCAGGGATGGCCCCAAAGGGTTGATAGCTGAACTAGTTACAAAGGTAATGACCTCCAGGTAGATCTGGTCACAATCATGACAAGTTACAAAGGTAATCGTAATTATGTATCTGGGATGAATGATTCTCAGGGAAATGTGGGGTTTAAAGGAATAAGTAGCAAAAAATGGAAAAAAATCCCCCTTTCTTTTTGGTTATCCCGGTTTTTAAATATGCTGCTATGTATGTAATTTATGTAAATGTATTTGGTATACTGAATATACGTACTTTTTACTTATTACTGGCAAGACCTAAGCGAGGGGTAACTTAAAAAATAATAATAAAAATAAAAATGAAAGTACATACAGGCCCCCTATGTCACTTTGCCTGGGTTTTTTTGGGTTATCTTGGTAATTTAACATGTTTCTAGGTTGTTTAAATTTTATCGGGATACCGACCTAAAAAAACTTCTAAAATTGCGGTTTAAAAGAAAGGGAAACCGGAGCCTCAGACAATGGGCCCCATCAAGGCCTACACAATCTGTAAAGTAAAAAGGGCACAAGTGAACTTGTGCTTTTTGTGGCAACGTTTCGCTCTCCGGAGTTATAAAGGCTTTTTAAAGCTCCTGGGAGCGAAAAGTTGCCAAATAAAAGTCACTTAGTTGACTTGTGTCCTTTTACTTTACATATTGCGGTAAATTCTACCAACTTCCTCACAAAACTGATATTCTTGTCAGGAGACAATTCCCTTTCAGGGGAAAAAATATAACAAACTCCCGAAAGAACAAATTTGGGTTTAAAAAATTTTAATTTTTTTTAATTTCATACCGACCAAAATATTTTTTTTGGGGGGGGGGGCGGGGCCCCCCCCCTTTTTCCTTTCCCCCCCACCCCCCTCTGGGTTTTATAACCCTTTGGGGCCCTATGGCTCGCCCTTTGGGATTATAATTTTAATTTTATTTTCCCGTCCTTTTTGCTTATTTTCCCCTTGGGCACCTTTTCCGGGCCTCATTATAAACCTTCACACCCCGCCCCCCTTCTTATTTAACCCCTTGGGCACACTCCCATCCCACTTCTCCTTTACATAAATTATTAATTTGCCCCCAAAAAAACCAAACCAACCCTCTTCCTTTTTGGGCTTGGGGAAGATAAAACCGGGGCGTTTTGGAAAATTGTTTTCGGGATTGGGAGGTAGCGTTCTAAAAATTTTAAGCGGAAAATGGGGGGGGGGGGGGGGGGGGGGGGGGGCCCCCAAGGCCCTCCCCGGTTAAAATTGCCAACCCCCCTTCAGGTAAAAGATTGGAATTTGCGCATATGGTCTTTTTTCGGCTTCCCAACCGGGCTTATATAAACAAAGAGGGAAAGGGTAAGGGAGGGGGAGTATAGGCAGTTCTGCCCCCGGGGCGAGTGACCGGCCCCTGGGGTCAGAAAGGTCAAACCAGGCTTAGCTGGCTGCACCCAAAACCAAAGGGGAAAAGAGCCCCAGCCCCGCTTGGGAACTTTAGGTGTTGCCAGTGCCTGCTTAAGGACAGAAGGGGTTGGGTAATCCCCCCATGTTGCCGGGAGGCAGTTAACCCCTTTTGGGGGCCCCCCCCCACACATTGTATGGGTCTCTTAACTGAGTTTTACCCCCCTTTTCATTGGGGGGATGTTGGCATGGGCTGCCAATCTTTTTGCTTTCGTAGTGAGTGATTTTGTGTGCAAGTTCGGTACAGTCCCTCTAGGATTTCCGGCGTTATAATATGTATCTCTTCCGCCCGGTTCCAGGGAATAAGGTTTAAAAAACCTCAAAGGGCTCCAGTAATTTAGGTGTTTTTTCTCCCTTATGCGCGCCCTGAAGGTTTCTGTACATTTTTAGGTCAGCAATTTTTACCCGGAGATCTCTAACTTTTTGAAAATCGCGTTTTTTTTTAACACTAATCTTGTTGAAACCTTTGCACTTTCTCAAAAATTTTTTTGACATGCTTGACAGGGGTGGTTCCAAACTGGTGCTGCATTCTCCCGTATGGGCCCCGAATTTAAAAGGTATACAGAGTCTTGAAAGTTTCCCTTTCTGAGGTATGGAATGCTATCCGTAGGGTTTTAGGTAACGGTGGGGTGGCATCCGGGGGGGAAAAAAACTGACTTAATTTCCCTAAAAATCCCTTTACATAAGCAGGATTTACAGTTGTAAATGGGTGCCCGTTAGGTCTGTATAAGTTGCATCATGTATTTGCTAGAAATAAAGAACATTAATTAAGATACTCCCTAGCCCTGTAAAAGAAAAAATAAGGACTACAATAGAAAAAAGTTATTTTTTTGAGTTATCTTGGTGGGTAATTTACTTATATATGAAAAACTTTGTGCCTATATAAATTTTTAAAATTTAAAAAAATTAAATTAAATTAATATACTTTTTTTAATTATTTATTTAAAACCCTTATTAATATACTTTTTTTTAAATTATTTACTTAAACTTTTTAAATAAAACTTTTTAAAATTTTTTTAATTATTAATATCCTTATTTAATTTTATTAATATACTTTTTTAATTTAAATTTTACTTATTAATAAAATTTATTTAACTTATTTATTTTTAATATACTTATTTAAACTTATTTACTTTTTAATATATTTATTTAACTTTTTTAAACTTAAAATTTTAAAAATTTTTTAAACTTTTTTCCCTTTTTTAATTTTTTTTTTAACTTTTTTTTAAACTTATTAATATATTTAAATTTAACTTATTTACTTTTTTAATATACTTTTTTAAAATTATTTGCTTTTTAAATACCCTTTTTTAAAATTTAAATTTACTTATTAATACACTTATTTAACTTATTTATTATTAATACACTTTTTTAACTTATTTACTTCCCCTAATACATTTTATTTAACTTATTTATTTACTAATACACTTATTTAACTTATTTACTTATTAATACACTTTTTTAAACCCTTATTTATTTTATTAATTTTACTTATTTAACTTATTTATTTTACTAATACACGTTTTTTAATTATTTTTTATTAATATACTTATTTACTTTTTTAAATTTAATACTTTTTTTATTTTTAAATATTTTTAAATTTTAACTTATTTACTTATTAATAAAATTTTTTTAATTTATTTACTTTTTAAATTTATATTTTATTTAACTTTTTTAAACTTATTAATACCCCTTTTTTTAACTTATTTACTTATTTAATTCCCCCCCTTTATTTAAGTTGTCGGGGGAAAGAGGGAAAGGGAGTGCCAGTATTAATTGTGATTTAAGTGCTCTTGATCCGGGGGAACTTGCAGCTACCTTTTATACCCACATATCAACCTCATTAACGCCCCTCACCCCCCTGGAGGTGCACGGCCCCCACAGGTTTTTCCGTTGGCCCTAAATCACTTAAAAATAATTGGAAAGAAGTTGGCACCCTGTAGGGGGCCCCGCCCTGCGCGTGCGCGCTCAGAAAAAAAAATCGATGGTGGAGAAAAATTTGTCAGGAATTACGTTAAAAAGTACAGTGAAAAACGTACAAAGTACAGTGAATAACGGGACAGTTTAAAAACGTACATAAAAACTTTTTAATGTGTGGAAATTTTTTGGTGGGGGGGTTTATTTAAAGTTGTCTGGCCCCTCAAGGGGAAAAATTCCCTTTATGCTGGTCAGGGGCTCTTGATCCAGGGAAAGGATCTGGCTCCAGTTCCCCGAAATTTAAACCCGGGAAAGCCTTTTCCCCATCCCCTCCCCCCGGGGCTGTATAATTCCCCCCGGGGTTTTTGCGCTTTCCCCCTTGGGTTATAATTAAAAATAAGATTTTCTGGTTTTATTGTTTAAAATGGTTTTTTATAACTAGTTTATTGTTATAACGTGTATTATAAATTTTTTTATTGTTTTTAAAATTTGGGTTTTTTATAACTGGTTTGTATATTATAAAATGGTTTTTTTAGTGGTTTATTTTTATAAAAATGGTGTATTTATTGTTATAACTGGTTTTTTATTTTTATTTGCGGTTTGTTAGAACTGGGTTTTATTGTTATAGCTGATTTATTTTTTTGTTATAAAATGGTTATTTTTATAACGGGTTCTTTATTGTTATAAGAACGAAGGACACTGGGAGGAAAGGCCTTTTGGCCATCGAGGCAGGCCCAAATCTCCTACCCGGGTTTTTGCCAAAGCACCCAATTAGTCAGGTCAGGTACCCTTTACTTAAGGAAGGAAAAACGGCAACCCTCCTGGTAGACAAGCTATAGGGGCTAACTCACACCCACCCCCAATTCCCCTCATGTATTTATCCAAAACCCATTTTTTTTAAAACTTCACAAAAGTTTTTGGCCTCTATAATGTAAATTGGGAGTTTGTTTCCCCTCTTCCCCAACTTATTACCAAACCAGTACCTTCCTATATCCCTTTCCCGAATCTGAATTTTTTAACTTTTTAAACCCTTGCCCGGAAATCCCGTCTAGGCTAGATATTTTTAGACACTATTTACTTCCCCCTTTTTTTATTCCTGCTTCCTTTATTCACCTCAATCAATCCCCCCCAAATTTTCCCTCCCCCCTTTTGAGAGTGCAGGTTTTAGGGCCTTAGTTTTATCTATAGGGAAAAAGGTTTTCTGATACATGGGATCAACTTTGTCATCCCCCTTTGTACATTTTCCAGAGAATTTATATCCATTCTGTAATACGGTGACCAAAACTGTGCAGCATAATCTAAATGAGGCCTAACCAAGGATGTATAGAGTTGAAGAACAACCTGAGGACTCCTATTATTTATGCTTCTTGATATGAAGCCAAGGATTGTATTAGCTTTATTGCGAACACTTATGCACTTATCACAAGGGTATTAAAAGAGGACAACATCAAAGCTGCTTTCATAGAAAACCTGGAAGCTTTCTACAACAGATGGGAACATAAAAAGTCTGGGCTGAATGGTACTGCCCTTGATACTGGCCATGTAGTCACAAACTGTAAGGCTGGAGATGAAGTCCTGGTAGTCAGTAAATGTGGGGCTGATAGTGCTGTCCTGGGAGACAGTAATGGTGAAGCTGGAGGTGCTGTCCTGGGAGACAGAAATGGTGAAGCTGGAGATACTGTCCTGGGAGACTGTAATGGTGAAGCTGGAGATTTTGTCCAGGTAGTCGGGAATTATACGCAAGGAAGGAATACATATAAATGACCTCATAGGGGAGAGGAGCCATAGTAGGGAAACAAGTGTAGTCAAAAGATAAAATAAAACCAATATTGCAAACTAGAAAAACCGCAGGAAATAGCAAACAAGAGGACTCCAATAGCAATAGTGAGGATAAATACCAAAAACAACTGGTGGGAGCTCCATTGTTGGTGCTAGGGAGGATAGAAGTAAGACAGGGAAAACATTGCACCAACAGGGAATTTCAGTCACAGGAAAAACCCAAGGCAAGCGGAAACCAAGCCTGTGCACATACTATGCACTTGGTATCTGCTGGCATGGGAAATCTGGAAAAACAGATGGGACATGCAGCTATGACCACCCTAGACAATGCCATGCCCATATGACAACAGGAAAATGCAAACTCCCTTCCTGTAAGCTTTTTCACCCTGAAATGTGTACCTCTTCAGTACAGGAAAGACTGTGCTATAACTTAAATTGCCAGGCATACCATCTAAAGGGGACAAAAAGATACAAAACATCCAGGCCATGGGAAAACCTGGGTAGCCACAGCCACTCAAGAGGGAGAGGTTTTTTAGTGCCAGGAAGGAAAAAAAACTGGCAGGAAATGGCAGAAATCGTACACCAAATCCAGTCATTCCTGGAGTGGAACCACAGTCGATGGCCTCCACTCCAAACCAACAGATACAGATACTAATGCCGGAAAAAAAAAATCCCCCCCAGTACCAACAATACCACCAGTCCGATAACATTCTTCTTTGCAAATATACAGGGTCTAAAGCCAGCAACAAACAACAAAATACCTTTCATCCGTGGACTGCTTGCAGAGGCAAAGGCAATGTTCGCGGCTTTCACTGAGACCCACATAAAGGATCACTTGGACAACGAAATATGGATCCCAGGTTACAACCTATACAGATGTGACAGAGTAAACAGGCAAAAGGGGGGGTTGGCCTGTACATTGCAGAGTCACTTGTTTGCACAGAACTGCTTAATGCCTCAAATGATGTAGTGGAAGTTTTAGCAGTAAAGGTCGAGAACCAAAAACCTAGTCATTGTGGTAGTCTACAAGCCTCCGGATGCAACATCCCAGCAATTCCAGGAACAGCTGTTAAAAATTGACCACTGTCTGGAAAATCTTCCAGCTCCTGCACCCAACATCTTGCTCCTGGGGGACTTCAACTTAAGGCACCTAAAATGGAGGAATATAGCAAATAATATTGTTGCAGTAATAACACCAGGAGGCAGCTCTGATGAAAACTCACACTCACACGAGCTTTTAAATCTCTGCACAAAATTCAGTTTAAACCAGCAAATAATAGAGCCTACTAGACTGGAGAATACACTAGACCTCATCTTCACTAACAATGATGATCTGATAAGAAATGTCACCATATCAAAAACAAATATAAGTACTCAGATCACAACATAATTGAGTTCAACATGTATGCGTGGAGCCCAAAGACCGACAAAAGAACTAGTCACGAGGGAAGCATTCACCCAAAATTCAAACTTAATAACAAAAACATAAATTGGGACCAATAAACCAAAGTCCTAAACCGTATAAGCTGGGAAATATACTAAAGCAACACAGACCCAAACTGATGCGTGAGAAAAGATAAATCGGTGCACTCGAGTATGCACAAGGCTATTCCTCAAGAAAAAAAATGGGGACAGTAAATGTAAAATAGAAAGAGACAGATGTAGCGCTCCCCATTACAGGCTGACGGAAAAGAATACAGAGCCGGCTAAAAGAGGGTCAATATATCTGAAATGCTCAGGGAGACACATGGTCAGAGAAAAATAAAGCAGAGCATCGAAACTTAAGCTAAAAGAAATCCTTTAGGAGTCAGGAATCGCGGGAAGAACTAAAAGCCATAAATGAAATCGAAAGAAACCCAAAGTATTTCTTCTCCTATGCCAAATCAAAATCGAGAACAACGTCCAGTATTGGGCCCCTACTTAAACAAGATGGGTCCTACACAGATGACAGCAAGGAAATGAGTGAGCTACTCAAGTCCCAATATGACTCAGTTTTTAGCAAGCCGCTAACCAGACTGAGAGTCGAAGATCAAAATGAATTTTTTATGAGAGAGCCACAAAATTTGATTAACACAAGCCTATCCGATGTTATCCTGACGCCAAATGACTTCGAACAGGCGATAAATGACATGCCCATGCACTCTGCCCCAGGGCCAGACTCATGGAACTCTGTGTTCATCAAGAACTGCAAGAAGCCCCTATCACGAGCCTTTTCCATCCTATGGAGAGGGAGCATGGACACGGGGGTCGTCCCTCAGTTACTAAAAACAACAGACATAGCCCCACTCCACAAAGGGGGCAGTAAAGCAACAGCAAAGAACTACAGACCAATAGCACTAACATCCCATATCATAAAAATCTTTGAAAGGGTCCTAAGAAGCAAGATCACCACCCCATCTAGAAACCCATCAGTTACACAACCCAGGGCAACATGGGTTTAGAACAGGTCGCTCCTGTCTGTCTCAACTACTGGATCACTACGACAAGGTCCTAAATGCACTAGAAGACAAAAAGAATGCAGATGTAATATATACAGACTTTGCAAAAGCCTTCGACAGTGTGACCATGGCGTAATAGCGCACAAAATGCGCGCTAAAGGAATAACAGGAAAAGTCGGTCGATGGATCTATAATTTCCTCACTAACAGAAACACAGAGAGTAGTCGTCAACAGAGTAAAGTCCGAGGCAGCTACGGTGAAAAGCTCTGTTCCACAAGGCACAGTACTAGCTCCCATCTTGTTCCTCATCCTCATATCCGACATAGACAAGGATGTCAGCCACAGCACCGTGTCTTCCTTTGCAGATGACACCCGAATCTGCATGACAGTGTCTTCCATTGCAGACACTGCAAGGCTCCAAGGCGGACATCAACCAAATCTTTCAGTGGGCTGCAGAAAACAATATGAAGTTCAACGATGAGAAATTTCAATTACTCAGATATGGTAAACATGAGGAAATTAAATCTTCATCAGAGTACAAAAACAAATTCTGGCCACAAAATAGAGCGAAACACCAACGTCAAAGACCTGGGAGTGATTATGTCGGATGATCTCACCTTCAAGGACCATAACATTGTATCAATCGCATCTGCTAGAAAAATGACAGGATGGATAATGAGAACCTTCAAAACTAGGGAGGCCAAGCCCATGATGACACTCTTTCAGGTCACTTGTTCTGTCTAGGCTGGAATATTGCTGCACTCTAACAGCACCTTTCAGGCAGGTGAAATTGCCGACCTAGAAAATGTACAGAGAACTTTCACGGCGCGCATAACGGAGATAAAACACCTCAATTACTGGGAGCGCTTGAGGTTTCTAAACCTGTATTCCCTGGAACGCAGGAGGGAGAGATACATGATTATATACACCTGGAAAATCCTAGAGGGACTAGTACCGAACTTGCACACGAAAATCACTCACTACGAAAGCAAAAGACTTGGCAGACGATGCACCATCCCCCCAATGAAAAGCAGGGGTGTCACTAGCACGTTAAGAGACCATACAATAAGTGTCAGGGGCCCGAGACTGTTCAACTGCCTCCCAGCACACATAAGGGGGATTACCAACAGACCCCTGGCAGTCTTCAAGCTGGCACTGGACAAGCACCTAAAGTCAGTTCCTGATCAGCCGGGCTGTGGCTCGTACGTTGGTTTGCGTGCAGCCAGCAGCAACAGCCTGGTTGATCAGGCGCTGATCCACCAGGAGGCCTGGTCACAGACCAGGCCGCGGGGGCGTTGACCCCCGAAACTCTCTCCAGGTAAACTGTTGTCTTGGTTTCAGATTACTGCTAACCAGAACTCCTAAATCTTTTTCGCAATCCGTAATATTAAGATCTACATTATTAAGTTTATATGTGGCATGGTTATTGTCCTGTCCAACATTTAGAACTTTGCATTTGTCTATATTAAACTGCATCTGCCACTTCTCCGACCACTGCATCAGTCTATTCAAATCTTCCTGGAGTGCTCGAATGTCCTCGTCAGAATGAATTCGACGGCCTATTTTGGTGTCATCGGCAAACTTGCCGATGTCGCTCTTTATGCCCTCATCTATGTCATTTATGTAGATTGTGAACAGCAGGGGGCCCAACACTGACCCCTGTGGAACACCGCTCGTGACACTTCCCCACTCTGATTTCTCCCCATTTATGCAAACTCTCTGCTGCCTATTTGTTAACCATGCCTCTATCCAGGAAAAAAATTTCTCCTCCTATTCCATGTGCTTTAATTTTCCTCAATAGTCTCTGATGTGGGACCCTGTCAAAAGCCTTACTGAAGTCCATATACACAATATCATATTCATTACCATGATCTACCTCCTCAAATACCTTAGTGAAAAAAGTTAATAAATTCGTAAGGCAGGAACGCCCCTTTGTAAAACCATGCTGAGATTCGTTGATTAATTTATGCTTTTCAAGGTGGCTACGAACTGCCTCGGCAATTATTGATTCCATAAATTTTCCCACTATGGAGGTTAGGCTTATTGGTCTATAGTTCGAAGCTAAGGACCTGTCACCTGTTTTGAAAATAGGTATCACATTTGCCATTTTCCACTTATCTGGCACCATGCCAGTTTGTAGTGATATGTCGAAAAGATTAGTAATCTGTTTACATTAATGTTTTATCACTGACTTCATCATTGCTTAGTTAATCTTAAGTTAATTTTAAGCCAGCCCGTAATGCTATGCATAGTATAAGTGGCTTTGGCATGCTGCTCTTATCTGTATTTTTTTTTTGTACCTCTGTATGTGTGCTCAAATTTATAATAAATAAAAATAAATAAATAAAATAAATAAATAAATAAATAAATAAAGGTGTGCTAAGCTCCTCTTTACATTCCTTTAGAACCCTTGCATACAGTTCATCAGGGCCTGGGGATTTGTTAGGTTTTAATTTATCTATTTGCCTAAGGACCATGTCACTTGTGACCCTAATAGTGCACAGTTTATTATCGTCCTGTTCTACATAATTTATCATTACTGGAATATCGCTGGTATCCTCCTGTGTAAAAACTGAGAGGAAGTATGTGTTAAAAATTCTACACATTTCCTTATCACTGTCAGTGAGCTGACCCGAGGAACTTTTGAGTGGGCCTATCTTGTCCCTGATCTTACTTCTGTATACCTGAAAGAATCCTTTCGGGTTAGTCTTCGATTCTCTTGCAACTTTAACCTCATAATCTCTTTTTGCTTTTCTAATTCCCTTTTTTATTTCTCTCTTTAACTGAATATATCGATTTCTCAGTTGCCCCTCTCCTCTTTTGATTTGCCTATATATGCCTCTCTTTTGACCAGATATTTTAATCTATTGTTCATCCATTTAGGATCATTTTTGTTTGATCTGATTTCCCTATTTGGAACATAATTTGACTGAGCAGCTAGAACTATGCCCTGGAAAGCATCATATCGGCAACCATCACCACCTACCTGACCCTTAGTCAGGTCATTCCAGTTCAGCCCACCTAAGTAATTTTTCAGTCCTATGAAATCAGCCAAGCGAAAGTCAGGGACGGAGACTTGATTGCCATTATTAGGGGAATTCCATGATATATTAAAACTGAGTGATTTGTGATCACTTTCCCCAAGCTCATCATTAACCTCAAGATTATTAATTAGTGTTTCCCTACTGGCAAGAACCAAGTCAAGGAGGTTATTTCCCCTAGTTGGCTCTGTCACAAACTGTTTTAAAAAACAATCCTGGATCGTATCATTATAGCTGGTTTATTGTTGTAGGTGGTTTATTTATTGTTATAGCTGGTCTATTGTTATAACTGGTTCATTTATTGTTATAGCTGGTTTATTATCACTGGTTTATTTAGTTATAACTGGTTTATTATCAAGGTTGTACAATATCAAGGTTGTTACCTTGATGTTGCTGCTGTGATCATTTATGCCCTAAATTTTACCCATTATAAAAGGTTAATTTGTTGTTTAATTATTTATTTACGGGGTTAATATAATTATTTAGTACATTTTACATTTTTAAATATAATTTTCATATATAAAAATTTAAACCCCCCGGGAAATAACAAAATTTTTTCAAGAGCTGTCCCCAGGATCCCTCCAACCAGTCCATAACCCCCGGGGATGCCCCCCCAAAAACCGTCCCCCTAACACCCGGGATGCCCCCCCACACCAGTCCAAAACCCACCCAGGATCCCAACCCACACCGGGTCCACTAACCCCCCAGGATCCCAAACACCCCATTTCCACAACCCACCCAGGTCCCAACCCACCCCGGGTCCACAAAACCCCCAGGATGCCACCCACCCCGTCCACTAAAAACCAGGTTTGCCCCCCACCCAGTCCACTAACACCCAGGATGCCCCCCACACCGTCCCATAACACCCAGGATCCCCACCCACCCCCCGCCCAAACTAACACCCAGGATGCCCCCCAACACACCCACTAACACCAGGACCCACCCACACAGTCCACTAACCCCCAGGGATCCCAAACCCACCGGGCCACTAAAAACCCAGGTTTTTTTTTGGCCACCCACACCAGTCCACAAAACCCCCAGGAGGGCACCACACCGCCCACAAAACCCCCAAGGATGCCCCCCACACCACCCCCACTTTCCCCGGGATGCCCCCCACCCAGCCCACAAACACCCAGGTTGCCACCCACCCCCGGGTCCACTAAAAAACAAAGGATCCCACCCACCCCAGTCCATTAAACCCGGGTTGCCCCCCCCACCAGTCCACTAACCCCCAAGGAGCCACCCACACCGTCCCCAAACCCGGAGGCCCCCCAAAACCCCCAGTCCACTAACACAAGGATGCCCCCCACCCCAAATTTCCACAACACAGGATGCCACCCACCCAGTCCATTAACCCCCAGGATGCACCCACACCAGCCCACAAAACCCAGGATGCCCCACCCCGCCCACAAAACCCCCGGGGATGCCACCCAAAACAGCCACTAACACACGGGGATCCCACCCACACCCCCCCATAAACCCAGGATGCCACCCAAAACCATTTCCAAACAACACCCGGGGAACCCACCCACCCCGGGTCCACTAACACAGGATCCCACCCACCCCCGGGCCCACTAACACCGGGGATGCCACCCCCACCGGGCCATTAACCCCCAAGGTTCCCCAAACCCAAAAAACACCAGCCATAAACCCGGACCCACCACACCGCCCACTAACAACAGGGGGTACCCTTTTAAAATGTGGGTGAAATAGAAAAACCGGTGAAAAGAAACACGTCCAATTTTTTAAACCTTGGCTGGGAATAAACTGGACCCTCACTGTGTAAAAACCCCCTGTTCCCCCGGGACAGGGGGGCCACTGTGCCTAAGTTTTTCCTTTTTCAATTCCCACATGCTGTAAGTTTATTTATTTTAAAAAGAACATAAAAAAGTTACACAAATTTAAAGCATACAATTTTTAAAGGTAGCTTATAGGTGCCTTAAAAATAGGTTTAAAAATTTTTCCAGATTTAAGTAGTTTTTTATGTACTAGGTTTTAGTCTCCCCGTTATTGCCCCAGCATGATGTGACTTTCTTTGTACTTAGCAAAAAAAAATTGTTTTTAAACACATTTTTTTTAAAGAAATTTTTCAGCTTTTACAAAAATTACAGTTAATTTGTTATAATACAAGACTGTTCAACTGCCTCCCACCCATACAAAAGGGGGGGAATTCCCAAATTGGGACCCCTGGCTGTCTTTTTGGCCCCGGGCTGTCTTGAAGACCCCTGGTTTGTTTTAAAGACCCTGGCTGTTTTAAAGGGACCCCTGGCTGTTTCAAGGCCCCCTGGTTGTAAAGGGCCCCCGGGGTGTCTTCAAAAACCCCTGGTTTGTCTTAAAGGGCCCCCTGGTTGTCTTAAAGGGCCCCCCTGGGCGTCTAAAGACCCTGGCGGTCTTAAAGGGACCCCTGGCTGTTTTAAAAGACCCGGGGCTGTTTTAAAAGAGGATAAAAACAGGCACCAAAAGCCCGAAACCTAAACCAGCCGGGTTTGGGGTTGGTACTTGGACGGGTTTGCAGCTAGAAAATTAACGGCCGGGTTTGATCGGGCCCCTGGTCCCCCCCAATTGGAGGCCTGGTCACAAAAAAGGGCCCCGAGGGTTTTGCCCCCCGGAAAAACTATCTCCGGTTCTTTGCAGAATATGTGTAAAAACCCTGGGAAAACCCTAAAAAAGCCCAAAGTGACATTTTTCCCTTTGGCCAGTAGGCCTGCTGCAGTGCTCCTCCTTTAATTTATTCATTTTTTTTGGGTACATTTAGAACCCGCATATGCAGGTTTCGGTTTCTACATTTTCGTTACCCCGGGGTTTACTGTGGCCTGAAATACCCTTTAATTTTTGTTAAAAAATGTTGGAAAGACAGGACATTTGTGTGGGGGTAGTTGTTCAGAAGCAAAGGGACAGGGACAGTGGTGAGGTGGCGGGTTGTTCAGAGACAAAGGGAAAGCCATCAAGTGGTTCCCTTTAGTAAAAAATGGGGATGTTTCCCCAATTACTGTGGGTAATTTATAAATTTAAACTTTCATCTTTGGTTTTTGTTTGAAGTTGAAAAAACATTTGTCATACCCTGAGTTTCAAACTTTTTTTCGTTCCAGAAGGTTTTCTTTTTGCCATTACCAAATAAAATTTTTTAAAATTAAAAGGAAAGGGAAATTAGATTAGTCAGTTTCGGCCCCCAAAAAATTACATTTAAAAAAAGGAAAGGGCCCTTTTATACATTCAAAAATTGGTGGGTTTTGGGGAGCTTTTCCCAAAACTGGGGGTACCATGTATGTGCATAGGGTTTGGGGGTACTATCGGGGGTTTTGGGGCTCCAGGTAGGTCTTGGAACAGTCCCTCATGGATTTTAGGGGGGATTTACTGAGTTTTCATTACAGGTTATCGAATGTGGGGACCCAAAGGGATAAAAGGGCCCTACCCAAAAAGCACCGGTGATCATGGGGGGTGAAGCGGAAACCCATTGACCCAGCTTAAAACCCAAAAAGAACTACTGTTTTTTTTTCCACTTTTTAAAGGGTAAAGGAAAGCCAACATGTTTTCCCCTTTGATCCCTTTTTTAGAGAACGTAAGACCCAGGTAATATTTGTTTGCATTTTTTACCTGGGGGGGTTAGCAACCCAGGATAACCTGGGGTGGGGGGGGGGTTAGAAACCCCAGGATAACCTGGGGTGGGGGGGGTTTAGCCCCCCAGGATAACCCAGGATAGGGAGGGTTAGCCACCCCAGGAAATCCGGGGGTAAGGGGTTAGTCCCCGGGGAAAACCCAGGGAAAGGGGGTGTTAGTTTCCCCCGGATAACCCAGGGTAGGGGGGTTTTAAAACCACCCGGGTTAACCCAGGGGTGGGGAGTGTTAGCCAGCCAGGATAATCCAGGGAAAGGAAAGATTTAGCTACCCAGGATAACCCGGGTGGGGAGGTTAGCCCCCCCAGGAAAACCCAGGGTGGAGTGTTAGCCCCCCAGGATAACCCGGGGTTTGGGGTTTTAGCCCCCCAGGAAAAACCCCCCCCAGCGTATGGGGGTTTAGCCCCCCAGGTTTAACCCAGGTGGGGAGATTTACCCCAAGCCAGGAAAAACCAGGGTAGGGAGAGTTAGCCACCCTGGAAAACCCCAGGGTAGGAGAGTTGGCTCCCCGGAAAAACCCAAAAATTTCAGTGGTCATCGAGGACTGTCTGTTTAAACATTTTTTCCATTGGGGTTTCCTTTCCCAAATCTTGCCCCCCAGGATGCCCCCCAAAAAAGGGTTTCACTTACTGCTAGGTGGAAAAATGGACAGAGGTGTAAGGTGACTAACCCCGGGATTCCCTTTACTGCTAGGTAAAACAGTGACAGCAGGTGTTCTTAAAAACACGCCCCTGCTTTTTTCCCCTTACACGAATAAACCCCCCGGACTCAGTGGGTGAGCTGAGAAATTCCAGTATTTTGTGTTTTCGGGAACCCCGGGTTGCTGGATATGGTGTATGTGTGACAGGCAAGGCCAGCATGTGGGGGCGTTCGGCAAGTTTACTGGAGTTGCTTGCATGATCAACATTCTTAATGGACTTGGTCTTTGTCTCCCATTTCTTGGGCATTTACCCCCCCTTTAAAGGGAAAAGCTCTACTTTGGGGATCACACACTCTTAATTTGGGATGTTCCTGCACTTGGGCATCCCAACCCCTTTATGGTATGTTCCTAGCACTTGGGGGATCACACACCCCTTTATGGTATGTTCCTTTGCACTTGGGCCTTTACACACCCCTTTATGGTTGTTCCTAGCCCTTTGGGGATCAAAACACCTTATGGTATGCCCTTAGAAAATTTCCCCTCCACGATGGGCAATACTCTACTGGCCCGTTTCTGTTTTGACAATAAGTTTTTGTCAGTTTTTTTATCAGTTAAATGCTTTTAATTTAAAACAAATAATTAGTATAAAACAGTAAATATTGAAACAGTTGAAATTTCCTACAGCACATTGGGGAACCCCTCCCTAATTTTCGCAACACAAAAAGATGGCAAAACAGTCAATTCGTGCACTGGTATGAAATTTCGCTGGGCCCTGATGAGAAAAACCATTGGTTCTCTGTTTTTTCCTCTTCACGGGCACGGGACGTGCCGCAGGGGGGCCCCCGGGGGATGTTTAGGAAACGCCCCATGGTTGTTTTCTGTGAAGGCGTTTTTAAGGGAAATTTTAAAAATCCGAACAAAATGAACCCCGAAAGGGATTCAAACTGCGTCATGGGGTGAGAAATTTTGAATGACCCAAATTTGGTTTACACCCCCACCACTAATGGGCACCCTCCAACCCCTAATGGTCAAAGGGCTGTCCCCTGATTATGGATGAAGGTTTAAACCTTTCACCCCTAACCCGGGGACAACAAAGTTAAATGTTTTTTTCAGTTAATTTCAATGTTTTTACAGTGTTTGGGTGGGCGTACAATGGACGTGATGGGTGACATGATACAATTTTACGTGAAAGGGTTTAAAATGATTTAAAAATTTGTACAGAGAGGGGTTTACATGAAAATTTTAAAGTTTGTACAGTGATGGGTGGGCTGATAAAATGTACAGTGATGGGTTTACATGTTTCAATTTTTTGTACAGAGAAAGGGGGACATTTATGCAATGTTTCAGTGATGGGGTTGGAAAATTTAAAAGTTTGTACCCGTGATGGGGGAATAAAACCGTAAAGGTGGGTGATATGATTTCAATGTGTGTACAGTGATGGTTGGGCCCTGATGCAAGGGGTGTACTTTTTGGGGTTGGGCTTTATCAGGGCATGTACAGTGAAAAGGGTTTACATGATACAGTGCTTTACAATGAGGGGGGGACATTTTTACAAGTACAATGTGGCTGCATGGAAGTGTTTTTTCAGTGATGGTTTACATGATTAAAAATTTTTTGTACCGTGATTTGGGGGACCTGATATAGTGCTTGTACAAAGATTTGGGGGACATGATAAAAATGTACAGTGAAGGGGGGACATGATACAATGTTTTTACGTGATAGGTTTACATGATTCAATGTTTGTATAGTGTTTGGTTGGGGAAAGTTTCAATGTGTGTACAGTGGGGTGGTTGGGAAAGAACAATGGGTAACAGTGATGGTTGACATGATTAAATGCTTGTACAATGATGATTGACATGATACAGTTTCTTGACGTTATGGTTGACATGTAGGCTTGTAAATTAGGGTTACATGATAGTGATTGTACATGATGGGTGACAGATACGTGCTTGTACCCAAAGATGGGTGGGCTTTATAGGCTTTTACAGTGATGGGGCATGTTTCGTTTCTTGTCCAAAGTTTGGTTTACATGGGTACAGTGTTGTACAATTATGGGTGACTGATTCAGGCTTGTTTAAATGATGGGTGACATTACAGTGCTTGTACAAAGATTTGGGGGACATGATACAGTGTTGTACAATGATGGGTGACATGATACAGTGCTTTTACAAAGATGGGGGGACATGAAAAAGTGCTTGTACATTTAAGGGGAAAATGATACAGGCTTGTACAAAGTGGGTTGGGCTTGATTTCAGTTTCTTGTACAATGATGGGGACATGATCAGTGCTTTTCAGTGTGGGGGGGACATTTTTGGGGGCAAGCGGGGAAACCCCTAGTCAAAGCAGGGGCATTTGGGTTCAGTTTACAAAATTTTTTTACTTTTCAAACGGTTCGACTTTCCCAGAGTTGACTTTACGAGGGGGTAGAGTTAAACAAATTACTTTTTGGGGATGAAATTAAGGGTTTAAATTTTTTCCAAAAATGAAGGTAATTGTAAATTTATTCATTTTTCTTTTTAATAAAGGTACGCCTCTCCTCACTTTTAAGATGGAGTTCCTTCTGAGCCAAAGTCCTTAACCCCTTTAAAAAGTCCAAAAAAGATTGAAATTTTAAATCCGTTTTGTGCTCCCCCAAAGTAAATCTAAGTTTTTTTTTTTCATATTTTCGAACATTTTAAAAAAAAAAATGTAAATAAAAGTTTTTTTTTTCCATTTTTAAATGGAAAAAAAAAAAAATCTACATTTTTTTACTTTTTCAAAAAGTTGAAAAAAAGTATATATACGTTTGGGCCGTTTTAAGGGGGGAAATTAATTCATCGGGTAAGTGCGGGGATTTTAAGGGGAGTGTTTTCCCGCTTTGATAAATTTTTTAAAGTCGTCTTTGCCCCCATTTATAACATTTCGGTAAAATTTTTACAACTTTCAGCAGCGTTTGTATATTGTAATAAAAAAGAAAAAGAGGAAATCGCTCTAATAAATTTTTTTAAGTTTGGATCTGGGCAGAGAGCCCTTTTTAAGGGCCCCCAAAGGAAACGGTAAAGGAGACGTTGGCCCAAGTGAGGGAGGCTGTATTTAGTTAGTTTCTGTATTTTTTTGTTTATTTAAAAGATTCAATGGGCGTAGTTTTTAATTTGTTTTATTTTTGGAAAATCATATTTTTATTTTCCTTGGGTATTTTTTAAACTTACGATGGGTTTTTAGAAAATAATCCATCGTAAATCAAGGGGCACCTTCCCGGCCTTTTAAAACCCGTGATGTTTTTTATTGTTTGGGGTAATTCTAAAATTTGATCTGTTGGTGCTTGAAAACAAAGACTGGGTGAGGGGTTTTGTTTGTAAGAATTGTTTGCATGATAAATAATAATTTAAAAATAATAAAAATCTTTGTTTTTTTCAAAATACATTTTACAGTTTAAAACCTTGACTTACAAAAAACCTTTGGAATCTCGTGGATTGTTATAATTTTTATTATAGGGGGGGAAAAATCTTTTAATTAGAACCCCATTTGGGGGCTTTCTTTTTTTGTGTTTTTTAATAAGATATACACAATACAGCTAGCCTCCAACCCTTTTCCCCAGCTTAAATATTTGCAAAAGCCCAGCCGCCCAACATAAAAATTTTTTTTTTTTATTTTATTACCAAATGGGGATTCCCAAAAAAACCCCAAAGGGAGGGTGGCCCAAAAAAGGAAAATTTCCCCTTCATTCACTCCCTTTACTGGCCCCTTTCCGGGGGTGCTTTTCCCTACAGTTTTTAAAATGCAACATTAACACCCCCCCCTTAAGAGTGCAAGGGGACTGTACTTCCCATCTCCGGATTTAAATCCGGGCCGGGGGTTTCCCCAATCCCTTTATAAATGTTCTTTGTCCACTCCAACGGGACGTCAAGTATTAAAACCCCTTTGTCTCCATTCCCCTCTATTAAAAAATGCTCAAAACATGCCCGTGGAAGTCCAAGCCCCCCTTTGATACAAAACCTTTTTTACCCCCTCCCTCCAAACCCCTTTTTTAGGTGATCCCTTCCCTGCCTTCCTTTCACCTTTAAAACCCGATTTCACTCTTGGGGTCATTCTGTTTTTGCTCCATTTCTCTTTCTTCCAAAACCCCCTCAAAAAACCCTTCCCAGCCCTCTGGACAACAGTTTTTTGGGAATCCCGCAACCCCCTCCTAAATTCCAAACTACGAATTCTTGCATTTATTCACACCACCAATTTCCCCTTCCATGAAAATCTCCATGCCCCCAGCCCCTTTTCCCCACTGCAAATTGAAACCCCGCTTTCCCCCCATATAAGGGGCGTTGGGTAAAAAAATATACTTAACATTTCCCTCTTTGCCCCCAAGGAAAAGTTTTGTCTCCACAGACTCCTAAGGGGAACCCCCCTTTACCCTTTTTCCCCTTTTTCAATTTATGATTAACTCATCTTTTATAGGGCCCCTCCGCTGCAGTTTCCCCTCCCAAATTTTGAAAAGCATTCACCCCCCTCCAACTTCTCCTCAAAACGTACCCTCTTTTATCACCTAATCTTTTTGTTATCCCCATAACCCTTTCTCTTTCCGTATTTACCCTTTTTAAATTTTTTTCTTTTTGGGATACCCTTTCCAGATTCATCCACCAAATCTGCAACTTCTCTTGAAACTCCAAGGACAGTGTCATCAGCAAAGAGCAAATGTGAAAAACTCCACTTTGTGTGATTCCCTTTTTCTTTTTAAATCCACGCCCCTTTTCCCAAGACCCCCGCATTTAATTCTCTCAAAAAACCCCCTCTATAAATATATTAAACAAAACCCTGGGTGCCCTCACACACCTTGGGTTTAAAGGCCCAATTTTTTCTGGGGAAAAAATCTCCCCCTTCCTTTTCCCTACTCTAACTTGAGCCTCCCCTATCCGTTTAAAAAAAATCTTCACTGCTTTCATTTAACCCACCTCCTCCCCCATACACCTGAACATTGCCCCCTTTCCCCCCTGTCATATGCTTTTCCCCAAAACCATAAATTCCTCAAAAACCCCTTTAGCCTTATCTAAAAACTGTTCATTATATTTTCACTGTTAAAAACCCTTTCCCAAAGCCCCCTTATTCATCTGCTATCCCATTCTCCGTCTTACTCTTAATTTTTTTCAAAAAATAACTTTTACCCTTTCCCCTTTACCAGGGATATCAACAGACTTCCCCCTATTAAAATTTTTTCACTCTCTTTTTCCCCTTTCCTTTTACCCAAAAGGGAAATTTGCTTGGGTCTCTGCCCTTTCCCGGTACCTTACCCCCTTTTCCCTTTTTTTTTTTTTTTTTTCAAAAAAAATCGGCCGCTCCCCCCCCCCCCCCCGAGGGGAGGGGGACCCAAAAAAAAAAAAAAAAAAAAAAGAAAATTCCCCCAAAAAAAAAAAAATTTCTCATCATTCAACACTTTCACCAAAACTGCAAAATTTTCACTGTTTTTGCAAAAGGGGGCTCAGAATACCCCAAAAGTTTTAGAAGCTTTTAAAAATTTTAAAGATTCACCCAAAATATCCCTCCAAAATGCCAAAATTTTCCCCAAACCCCCCCTTTAAAGTGCAGGGGATTTTACTTCCCAATTTTTCCGGACTGAAATCCGGGCTATTTGAAAATAAAACCCCCGGTTTTTCCCCGAATCCCTTCACTAAATTTTACCCCGCTCCCCACTCCAAAAAGATGTAGGGCCCCAAATAACCCTTTGTCTCCATTCACCCTTTCTAACACGCTCACGCACGCTTTCTGGAAATCCAAACCCCTTTGCCCCCAAAAAATCCTTCCATACATTTATTTAAAAAATTGCCAACCCCTTTCCCAAAAAATATATCCCCCCCTGCTTTTTAAAATTTTTACCTTTTTCCCATCAATCCGGCGCCTTTTCCCCCCTTTTTAAATTTTTCCTACTGCCCCACGAAATTTCCCCACACTCACAATGGCTCTTTTCCCCATCCTACAAGATGTTATTCCTCCTTGCCCTTTTACAAAGAAAACCCAGTTCCCCTTTTTTCACAAAAATTTAACCCCTTTTACTGGGTTTTAGGCCCCTCCCCTGAAAAATGTCATTCTAGGGCGCCAAATATTCAAAAAAAAAAAAAATTTTTTTTTTTATGAAAATGTTAAGATTTTTTTCTGAGTGTTTTAGTCCAAAAAAAAAATTTTTGCCATCGGTTTCTTACCCAGATAATTTTTGTGTGAAGTTTGCAGGAAAAAGAGCCCCGGGGAAGGCAACAGCGGCGGGCCCGCCCCCTCACCCGGAAAAATTTGTTTACTTGTAATTTAAAGGTTTTTTTTTTTTTTTACTATTTTATTTTTTTTACTAACTTATGTGGCCCATGAGACCAAAGTAAAGGGGCAAGTATTTTTTATACACTCGTTTTTATTCAACACAATAAGCACACAAAATAATTTCAATATATTGTTTACAAAACTTGTTTACAAAAACAAACAAACAATCATCCTCCCTCCCTCCTTTTCCTTTCCCCTCCCCCCCTCTCCTTTCCCCCTTTCCTTTTCCCCCTTCCTTTCCCCCTTTTTCCCTCCTTCTTTTCTCCTCCTCCTTCTCCTTTTTCCCCTTTCCCCCACCCCCCCCTCCTTCTCCTCCTTCTCCTTTTTCCTCCTCCTCCTTTCCTCCCTTTTCCTCCCCCTTCTTTCCTTTCCCCCCCTTTTCCCCCTTCTCCTTTCCCCCTTCCCCCTCCCCCTTTTCTCCTCCTCCTTTCCTTTTTCCCCCTCCTCTCCTCCTCCTCCTCCTCCTCCTCCTTTTCCTCCTCCTCCTTTTCCTCCCCCCTTTTTCCCCCTCCTTCTCCCCCTCCTTCCCTTCTCCCTTTTCCCTTTTCCTTCTTTCCCTTTTCCCCCCCTCCCTCCTCCTCCTTTCCCCCTCTTGTCTTGTGTGCGGGGTGGTTGGCTTATAATTTTTTGAGTCAGAAGTCGGCAGCTGGGCAAAGTGCATATTGTCCATTAAATCACTCCCCTACCGCCCGTCAAAACAATGGGGTCGGATGTGCTTCCCCCCCTCCATTTATCTTAAAAATTTTTTTCTCCCTCTTTATATCTTTCAATCCCGTCTTCCTTTCTATCTGTCTGCCTATCTCTGTCTCACAGGTACACATAAATACAAGTATACATAGTGTAAATTACCTAGGATAACCCAAGAAATCCAGACAAAGTGCTATACTCTGCTTGAAGATGTGAGTAAACGTGATGACACAGTCTTGTGGCTCTCTCTGAGACAGAGAGCTAGATGGACAGACAGGGAGCTTGACAGACAGACAAATAGACAGACAGAAATGTTTGTGTACCAGCAAAAACAAAGGGAGGGCGATGGTCATGTAATATTACCCTCCTTTACGCTCATCAAAGTCAGCTCTTATCAGATGTTATCTCCCCTTATCTTGTCACTGTCATGGGGTGGACTTTTTTTTTTCTTGCTTCAAGGGAACAATATTATTACATCTTCTTCCTCCTCCTCCTCCTCCTCCTCTTTTCCTCCTCCTCCTCCTCCTCCTCCTCTTCCTTCCCTCCTCCTCCTCCTCCTCCTCCTCCTCTTCCTCCCCTCCTCCTCTTCCTCCCCTCCTCCCCCTCCTCCTCCTCCATTGCTTTTGGTCTCAAACTCCTCCAAATCATGAAATTGATCTTCACTGACACTTCCATCTGTGTTAGAGCATCACTTGGGAAGAGAAGAGTCCCAGATTTGCTGGGGAATCACATATTTCTTACCGCTAGACATGCTGAAAAAGGACAACTGAAATGGCATTCCCACAATGCACCACTGGCTCCCCGATTTTTTTTATATGGTGCACACTGACCATGGAGACCCATTCTCTCACATGTGGGCCTACCAGCTTTCTCCTACTTGATTTGAAGCTGCTAGAATTTATGCGTATAAATACGTCAGAAACATTGGCTCGTAAGACGTATTTATACGTCGGAAACAGTCAAAGGGTTAACAATTCCTCAAAATATTCCCTCCATCTTCCCAATACCTCTAACTCTCCATTTAATAACTCTCCTCTCCTATTTTTAACTGACAAATCCATTTGTTCTCTAGGCTTCCTTAACTTGTTAATCTCACTCCAAAACTTTTTCTTATTTTCAACAAAATTTGTTGATAACATCTCACCCATTCTCTCATTTGCTCTCTTTTTACAATATTTTGTGAAGTTTTCATGTGTTTTATGATTGTTCGTGGTTCAATAGGTTAAGGAAGCAATATTGTTAGGCTAAGTAAATGCTATTATTGTATTTCACTGCAATATATTTGCGCATCAAAACATTAGCAAACACTACAGTATTATTATATTTCCCTACATCATATATATGCACCAAGCATTTGCGAATTTTTAAGATTCGCGAGGTTCTTGATCCCCAACCCTCGTGAATATGGAGGGCCTCCTGTAATGATATGATACACAAGATTCTCAATGTGTTTGTAAGTCAAGGACTAACTGGACAAGGTATACAGACCATAGCTGACATCAGTGACATACTACTATGTATATAGAAAATCCCTTGTTATGCAGAGCATTTCCTGCAACTTGGGTTACTGCATTTTGCGGCTTATTAGACGCATTTTTTTTCCATAAAATGTCTCTAGAAACCACCCTGCATCCTATAAACTGATGGTCAGTGACTGGAGCGGGTTATTTGTGTATCGTTCCAGTCACAGTATTGTGCCTTTTTTTGTTATTTTGGGGTGTGGGGTGGGCTGTAGCTCTCCCAGTTATATCCAATGCTGAACCATTGAAATAAAACAAATCATAAGTTGTGAAATACAGTAATTTTGTCCTCAGGATGCGACCCACACCAGTTGGATTACTGGGTGAAGGCTCAAACTTCCATCACTAACTGGTTATAAACCATGCCATGTTTATTTCTCCTGGGTGACTTGGTTATTTTCTTCCTGTGAGCAGCGACCAACAAGATTTACTCTTGTGAGGCGAGCCGTCGCTATCACTTGGCTCGTAAAGACAGTGGACAGTAGAATGCTGTCGAATATGAAGAACATACAGTGGAACCCCGGTTAACGATATTTTTTCACTCCATAAGTATGTTCAGGTGCCAGTACTGACCGAATTTATTCCCATAAGGAATATTGTGAAGTAGATTAGTCCATTTCAGACCCCCAAACATACACGTACAAACGCACTTACATAAATACACTTACATAATTGGTCGCATTCGGAGGTAATCGTTATGTGGGGGTCCACTGTACTGAGAGATGCATCTCTGTCTTTGCTCACAAGGTCAGTATTTTTTGCTCACAATGGTCATTGTCCTGCTTACAAGGTCCTGCTCACATGACACTCTTCAGGTCACTAGTTCTATCTAGGCTGGAATATTGCTGCACACTAATAGCACCTTTCAAGGCAGGTGAAATTGCTGACCTAGTAAATGTACAGAGCATAATGGAGATAAAACACCTCAATTACTGGGAAGGTTCAAGTTCCTAAACCTGTACTCCCTCGAACACAGGCGAGAGAGATACATAATTATATACACTCGGAAAATCCTAGAGGGATTAGTACCAAACTTGCACAAGAAAATCACTCCCTACGAAAGCAAAAGACTCGGCAGATGATGCAACATCCCCCCAATGAAAAGCAGGGGTGTCACTAGCATGTTAAGAGACAACACAATAAGTGTTAGGGGCCCAAGTCTGTTCAACTGCCTCCCAGCATACATAAGGGAGATTACCAATAGACCCCTGACTGTCTTCAAGCAGGCACTGGACAGGCACCTAAAGTCAGTACCTGACCAGCCAGGCTGTAGTTCGTAAGTTGGAGTGCGTGCAGCCAGCAGTAACAGCATGGTTGATCAGGCCATGATCCACCCTGAGGCCTGGTCACGGGCTGGGCCACGGGGGTGTTGAACCCCAGAGCTCTCTCCAGGTAAACTTCAGGTAAACATTGTCATTGTCCTGCTCACAAGGTCATTGTCCTGCATACAAGCTTATTTTCCTGCTCACCAAATTAATTTCTTATCATAAGGTCATTTTCTTGTTCATAAGAACAGTTTTCTTGATTGTTTCAGACAGCCAAAAGTATTAACAAAAAAATATTGTTTTTAAAGATTAAATATAAATACAAAAAACAATGACATATAAATATAAAACACTAATAAAATGGATAAATGAACATTTAACATCACACTGGTGTATGGAAGCCAGGTAGGAGGCGAGAGGAAGGCGAGTTTATTATGCTTCAGTATGATGCTAGTATCATCTCTGCGGCTTATTTATCTATCACAATTCATCTAATATGACATAATGAACACTATTAATAACATAGAAACATGATATATTTTCTAACATGAATAAAATATGTCATAATGTATGTGAGGAGTAAGTGATGGAAGTGTTGTTGGGTTTATAATGGCCACTGAGAGAATCCGTACATAGTGGTAGTGGAGGTGAGGCGGCAGCAGAACCCACCACCACTATCACACTTAATGTACGTAATTTATAAATAAGAAATATTTACATTGTAATTTATAAAAAAGTTTATTCAGGCATACACAAATAGTTACGTACATAGATTATCATACATAGCACCATGTGTTTAAAGTACCTAGGATAACCCAAAAAAGTCAGTGACTTAGTTATTTCCATTGGGGTTCTTTTATATTTACACTTATATTTACCTTTATCCTAGGTAGTAGGTTGGTAGACAGCAACCGCCCAGGGAGGTACTACCGTCCTGCCGAGTGAGTGTAAAACGAAAACCTGTAATTGTTTTACATGATGGTAGGATTGCTGGTGTCCTTTTTTCTGTCTCATGAACATGCAAGATTTCAGGTACATCTTGTTACTTCTACTTACACTTAGGTCACACTACACATACATGTAAAGCGTATATATACATACCCCTCTGGGTTTTCTTCTATTTTCTTTCTAGTTCTTGTTCTTGTTTATTTCCTCTTATCTCCATGGGGAAGTGGAACAGAATTCTTCCTCTGTAAGCCATGCGTGTTGTAAGAGGCGACTAAAATGCTGGGAGCAAGGGGTTAGTAACCCCTTCTCCTGTATATATTACTAAATTTGAAAGGAGAAACTTTTGTTTTTCCTTTTGGGCCACCCCGCCTCGGTGGGATACGGCCGGTGTGTTGAAAGGAGAAAGAAAGATTTACCTTTATACTTACCTTGGAGGAGATGTTAGTTTAATTAGTTAGTTTGATGGAGGAGATGCTGGCAGATGTTTAGGGTGGTGGAAGACATGTAGCAGGGTGGCATATGTTCAGCGGTCCTATACACATCCAACAACATTGGAGAGTTACTTTCGTATCGTTTTTCTGTCGCTTACTCGCTTAACTTAGTTGCTACACTGTTAATTCTACACTTTATCGCTGGCTGGCACTATAGCCTTTATCGATACGTTCTGCTTTAGTATCGTACATATCGTAGAATCACTGCGGAAGGCACATTCTCCCCTCTCTTCCTTCTCCACTTTGGTACTTTGCTATGAGCTTTTTCTTGAATTCTAGTGTGCTTCTTTCCTTCTTTACCACAGGGCTGGCACTAGAAGCTTTCTTTGGGCCCATGGTGGCATATTTAGCAGTTACAAGCACTAACAACAATGGAATAATACAAAATATATCACATGTATGCGTGGAATCATCCTCACTGGCTTGTAAACAATGGCACACTACATGGAGTGGACGGGTGGCCGCGGCTCAGGCCGCGCGGGCACGTTTGGGACGAATGCCCTTAACCGAGTTCTTGGGCGTTAGCCGAGCCAGTATTTTGATGCAAAAAGTGCCGCTAACTGATTTTGCCATTAGCTGATGCCGCCGTTAACTGAGCGTCCACTGTACTTGTAGTAGTCACTGACAATTATATAGCACTTGTAGTAGCCCCTGACAGTTATATAGTAGTTTTAGTTTTAGTGATCTACTGTATCAAATGCTTTCCATAGGTCTGTGAAGAGCCCCAGAGGATATTCATTTTTTCAGTTGCTGTACAGTATATAATAATTCGAGCATCTGAGGTAGTACAATTCATGATACAATCTTACATTTCTAAGTTTGTAATTAGTTCTTTTACAGTGGTAGAATACAAATATTCTATATTTCACTCTGTTATTAATGTATGAGGTAGTACAATTTATGATACAATCAATTTTATGATAAACTCAATCTTACATTTTTTTAGTTCGTAATTAAGTTCATTTACTCTATTATTAACATGAGGTAAAACAGACCAGTATCTAACTCGTGCTTTTATTCAGCCTAAACCCAAAGTGGCAGGGGTTCACTATGTTATGGGATAGGAGGTAGGAATAGATTTGTTTATGTACTATTTTTTTGAAGATTTTAGAGAGCAAAGGCAAGTTCAATATTGGTCTGTAGTTATTTAGTTCTGCAGGATTGTCTCTTTTGAGGATCAGGGTGACCCTTGCCATCCATACTCAAGACAGCACTGGTCACCCTCAAAGTACTATATTTAACTATATATACAGAACTAAATAATTACAGATAACATCTAACTCTCCTTTTGCCTCCTGAATCTTCGAAAAAATAATCCATAAACAATCTACTCATAACATACATACCCATAACATACTGAACCTTTGCCAGTTTGGGTTTAGACCTGAATAAAAGCACAAATGACAATTATCAGATGCTCGAATACTATATACAGCGACTGAAAAAATGCATATCCTCTGAGGCTCTTCATAGACTACAGAAGCTTTGATACAGTAGACCACATATCCTAGCACCTAAACTAGAGCATTATGGGGTCAGAGGACACTCACTCATCCTTAACACTAAAATCTTATCTTGTGAAGACATTTGTTGTATTCATAAATGGCGTGACTTCCAGTACTCAGCTAGTTGTATTTATGTTTGGTTCATGTAATTTGTCTAGGTCTATCTCTTTTATTTACATGCATGACTCCCATAATGCACATTGTATTTATTAGTTGCTTGACAAGGTATTTCCATCCTTATCCATTATACTGACAAAGACATCCTGGACCATTTATAAAGTCACTTAACAAGGTACATCCTGGGCCATATAAAAGACACGATAAACAATGCTCGTAAATTTCCTTTCCAAATTGTTGATCAGTTACGAATTTGTACATCTTGTTAAGTTTAGTTGACAAATAAGTGTTTCTAAACGTAAGTTTTATGTTCCAGAAATGTAAGTAGTGTACTTTAGGATAAACGTTTTGTATTACATTATCTTGTTTTATCGTTTTTATTAAGGCAGCATGAAAGGTAAACAAGGGTCTCTAATATACGGAAAGTTGCAAATACAGTGGACCCCATAGCGACCTAACCGTGCTAGAGGGCTTGACTGTTATGCGAATGTTTCGGTATGCGAATGAATTTTCCATAAGAAATATGGAAATAAATAATTCGTGCAAGACACCAAAGTATGAAAAATTTTTACCCATGAAATATACATTTTCCTGACACACAGAGAAGGGATACATGCACAATGTACAGTAGTACATGCACGTATATATTGTTCATGTACTACTCTACTAAATGAAGAATAAATGACACTTACCTTTTTGAAGATGCAGCAATGTATGATGAGACACATGTCTGGGTGCCTTTTCTCCTGAGACTGTAGGTCCTGTTGGGTATTTCTTGCCAGAAAGGCCTTATCACACTGTGTATGTCACTCGATTATCTTAAATCTCTCAAACACACTTTGCTGCTCTTAAATTCACCAATATGATGCACTAGTTCCAGGCATTTTTCCCTGTAGTCACCTGGGTGTTAGTCGACTGTGTGGGTTGCATCCGGGGACAAGATAAGGACCCATGATAAGTTGACAGTCTTCGATGACACTGACGATTTTGGCTTAATCCTGGTGGCAAATCCTCTGGGGTAATGTTTCTTGGTATCTCATTAAGCCACACCATACAACGGTGTCTACAGCAGCGCAGCAGTCGACGGTGGTACAGCAGCAACAGCGTTTGCACAGCAGCAGCAGACGATGTACAGCAGCAACTGACGATGTTACAGCAGCAGCTGACGATGCTCAGCGCAGACAGACTTGGCTACAGCAGCGAGCGGTCTACAGCAGCAGGAGCAGCTGAGGTGGTACAGCGCAGCTGGACAGTGCAGCAGCAGCTGACAGTGCAGCAGCAGCTGACAGGCACAGCAGCTGACGGTGGTACAGCAGCAGCTGACCACCAATTAGTACAGGGAGTTGGTTTATACTACACATGCCAGCTGAGAGTACAGCACCCACTTAATTCAATGATCTTTTTCCACTCCAAGTACATCTCACCATGCAGAGCGGTCTAGCAAGAGCTATCTTGCGGGTCCCAGCACTTATTCAGAAAATGCACCAAAGCACTGAATAGAAATGGTTCCGTTGTATGCTTGGATGTTACCGGAGGCTGGTGGAACAATGCCACCGGCGGACATGTGAGCGTGGCTCAGCCGCACATGGTGCGTACCGGACGAAGGGCGGAGGGTTGTTGGGGCGGTAGCGAGCAAATTTTGGCGATCAAAGCGTCCGGTATGCGGTTGTCCGTTTGCAAGTCCGGTTATGCGGGTGGCATCTCATACGTAATTTTAAGGATGTGTATCTGGTCGACAAGCTGTAGGTGATGATGGTCAAAGGTCTTCTTGTTTTGGTCACCTGCCTTTGTGCTGTGTTTTTACTGAATCATCCTTTATATAAAAAATCATCATTTGTTGTTTCAGGTGCTGTATGATTCCGTACGGAGTTTAGAGCTTCTCAATGACTCTGAGGAAGTCATGTCAGCGTGGCTTATTAAGGCTGCACATGGTTGCTGTGACTCTTAGTATTGAGAAGATCACTGGGGTTTATTATTGTAAAATGTGAGCAATCATTTTTTGTGTTTAAAGATTAGTAACTTTGTCATTCTTAGAATGGAATACAGTGGCCCCGGTTAACGATTTTTTTTCTTTCCCTAAATTTATTTTCAGGTGCCAAGTACGGGCCCGAATTTTTTCCCCTTTGGGAAATATTGGGGAAGTAGTTTAGCCCAATTTAGACCCCCAAATATCCCACGTACAAAGCCTTACAAAAATACCTTCCCAAAATTTGGGTTTGAGGGGGGAGGTGATCGTTAAGGGGGGGTCCACTTTTAATGTAAATTTTTGAAAAAATTACTTTTTTGTTACTTTTTGGGTTTACAGTGCTATTGATTACAGTGGGGTTATTTTCCCCAAAAAACCCATCAAAAAATTTTTGGAAAAAGATGAATGATTGTAAATAAGTAATAAAAAACAACTGTCATGAAAAATTAAATAATTAACTAAATACCAGTTTTAAAAAAGTCAGTAAATGAAAAAAAGTTATGGACTTGTTCCCTTTTCATATTGATTTAATTTCTAAAGGGTTTTCACCCCCACGTAATTGTTGCCCCACCACGAAAAGGGTTGAAATATCCCAAGTAAAAACCATTGTGGTGGGGGGCCCCCACCTGTAGTTTTGGTTTTGTGTTTAAAAAGAATACCCCATTTTTTTTGAGGTATCCTGCTTTGTACATGGGGTTTGCCCCACATTTTTACATTTTATCCAGTTTTTTTTTTTGTACAATGTCACCCATGGGTTGCTGACCCCCTAAAATGTGTTGTATAGTTATCTGAGTATCATAGTTTAAATCCCTCTTTTTTTTACATACACGCCCCCTTTGCTGGGCCCTAGTGATTATTTTTGTATGCATCCGTAAATCCCCATGGTGCATGGGCTTTTGCTGCTGGGGTCAGTTCCCGCTTTAGGTCAATCCCGGGGAAAGGGCCCACGCGGGTTGGGTTTCCCCCCCCCCTTCATACTTGCAAAATTTTAAGTTTTCCCTTTCCAAAAAGTGGTTTTACCCCGGGCCCCATTATTTCCTATGAAACCCCATACACTATTAAAAGTTAAAAAAGGGGAATGATGTATTTTTGTTTGTGGTTTTGTATTTTGAAATGTGAAAGGGTTTAAACCCAAAAACCTGGCTTGGTTTTGAAATTACCTGGTTTGCTTATGCAAATCTGGTTTTGGTTTTTACAACCCCTGCTTGATTATGCAATAGGGGTTTGTTATGAAATACCTGGTTTGCTTAGGGCAATATTGGCTTGGTTTTGCAACCCCTGGCTGGATACAACCCCGGGCCCGGGCTTTTTAACTACCGGGGCTGGGCTATACACCCCCTTTGGCTTGGTTTTTACCCCACGGGTTGGTTGTACACCCCCTTTGGCTTGGTTATAACACCGGGGTTTGGTTTACTCAAAAAATTCTACGTTTAAAGCATTTTCCATAAATTTAAAAATTTTTCCCTGGCTGGGATGTTAATTTTGGGAAAGTACTGTAGCCCAGTCCTGTGTTCACGTAAAACCCAGACAAAGGTTTTTTTTCTGCTAGGGGTTTGTTACAAGATAAAATTTGAAGAATAGATTTCGTTTTATGAGCATCCTTGGGGGGGTTTTTGAAAAAAGAGTAAAAAAACACGATATTCCCTTCATTTTTTTTTTTTTTTGTGTTTGGTGTTGTTAGGGGTTAGCAAAAAAAGGATTAATCAGGGGTTTTCAGAAAACGGGGTTAGGGGGGCTTTGATTTTGGGGTTGGAAAGTACAGTACCTGCCTTAAAGGTTGAGTGAGGATGTTACGTTTGGAGGTGGGAAGTACAGTACCTACACTCGAAGGAGGGGTGGGTTTGTTACAGTCCTGGAGGGGGGAAAGGTACAGTCCCTGCACTTAAAGGATGGGTGAGGGGGGTTCGTTTTGGAGGGGGGAAGTAAAGTACCTGCATTTTGAAGGTTTGGGTGGGATTTTTACGTTCTGGAGGTGGGAAGTACAGTAGGGCCTCTGAAGGAGGGTGAGGTGTTCCATTTTGGAGGGGGGAAGTCGTCCCTTGCCCTCTAAAAGGATGGGTGAGGTTTTTGTTCGGGCCTGGGGTGGGAAGTACGTACCTGCACTTGAAGGATGGGTGAGGATGTTACATTTTTGGAGGTGGGAAGTACATTTACCTTGGAAACTTTAAAGGAGGGGTTTGAGGATTTTTTTAAAATTTTTGGGAGGTGGGAAGTACTTCCTGAAATCTGAAGGTGGCGTGAGTTTTTTTAAACCGTTTTGGAGGGGGGGGGAAGTAAGAAACCGGCACTTGAAGGGGGGTTGGGTTTGTCCGTTTGGAGGTGGGAATTTACAGTACCTGCCTCTGAAGGATGGGTGAGGATGTTACTGGCCGGGAAAGGGGGGTTTACAAAACCTTCATCTAAAGGAATGAGGAGGATTTACAGTTCGGGAGGGGGGAAAAAGTACAGTCCCTGCACTTGAAGGTGGGTGGGGATGTTAAAAGTTCTGGGGGGGTGGGAAGTACAGTAATGCCCTCTAAAGGGAAAAATTTGGGGGGGGAGGATGTTACATTTCTGGAGGGGGGAAAAGTACAGTACTGCACTTGGAAGGGGATGGGTGGGAGGGTTACGGGTTCGGAGGGGGGAAAGGACAGTCCCTGCCCCCTAAAAGGATGGGTGAGGAGGGTTACGTTAAAAAGGCACATTAACTGTGAGTTAAAATTGTTTGAAAAGCAGCTGTTGAATGAATGATGGTAAAATTTTCTTTCCCCCTTTTTTTTTCATTCCCCCATCATGGGGGGGGGAAAAACTGATAGTAAAAAAAATTATTTTTTTTCGGATTTTTTTTTCGGGTTTCTCTGTTTTAAAAAAAGACTGCTGCACAGTTTTGAATTTTTTCAGATGCCCAAAATTGTGGTTAATAAAGGGTGTTTTTTATTTAGCCAAAAGTTTTTTTGGCATGAAAATGTTTTAAAAATGTAAAGGGGTTTGAGGATTTTTTCCATTTTTAAAGCTTTAGGGCCCTCAAATGCCCACTATTTCTCTAAAATTTATAGGAAATGAATAACAGTATATTTACCCTTTTCATAATTCAGGGGTTATAAAAAAGATTGTACAATCAGTCCCAATTTTGTGATGTTTGTGTTGTGGGTCCCCCAAGGGGACTAAATCCAGAAAATTGTCAACACTTCCCTTGGAAAAATGTTGTCGGGCCCGGGCCCCCGGGCCCTTAAGTGGGGCTTTTATTCTTGAATTTAGTGTAGGTTTATTTTGATCTATCCCTTGGGGGGAAAGGGGGGGGGTGTTTTAAAGGGGACCATAAAGTCAAGGAAACAGTAAAAAGGGAGGTTGTTGACGGGTTGGTAAAAGGGGGCCCGGGGGCAGCTGTGTGTGTGGGGGCCCAGCATTGCGAATCTTGGGTCTGGGGTTTCAGTAAATTTAAAGAGTGAGTACAAGTTGTTACGGGTAACATTTCCCCTTTTCCCCCGGGTTTAATTTAAGTTCATGGGTTTCATTTGTGTAATTTTCCTTTCAGGATATGTTGTATTCTGCTCTTTATGTTATTCAGTAAACTATAGCCATAGTTCCTTTTTTAAATTTTGTACCCTCTTATGCTATTCTTTTTTGTTAAAAAGGGGAAATTTTACAGGGTGTGCTCACTTGCTGGGATACCTCAGGCAGAGTGAGAAAAGGTCTCAAAATTTTTCAGAAGTTTTTAAATTGTGTCACCCATACCCCACTGAGGGGGGTTTGCCTAAAAAAAAAAAACAGTTTTTTTTTTTATTTAGGGAGGGTATCAGGAAAAAGGGGTTACTCCCCCTTGCTACTGGCTTTCCCTTTTTCCCTTGGGGGGGGGGGGCCCCTTGGGAATGGTGAAGGGGCCTTTGGTCGGGGGGAATTTTAGCCCTTTTGGGTTTTTCCCCCTAAAGACTAAACCTAATTCCCCCCAACCCCCCCTTCCCCTTTTTATCCCATCCCCCCTTTTTTCCCTTTCCTCCCCCCTTTCCCCCCGGGTCCCCCCCTTTTTTCCCTTCCTTTTTTTGGGCCCCTTTGGGATTTTTTCCCAAAGGGCCTAGGGTTTCCCTTTTAGGTGGGGGGAAGGGTACCAGGGTCAATTCTTTTCCGTTGAGGTTCTTGTGGGGTGTAGTTTGGTGGAATCGGGAATCCCCTGGGGATACCCCAATTCCCTCTCTGGTTTTTGGGGGTGGTTTTTTGGGTGTTTTTTGGGTGGGGTGTACTCTGGAGGCCCCCCTTTCGGATTGGGGGTGGGGGCCCAAAGGAGGTTGTTTGTGGCGGTTTATTCGGCCGCCCTCTCTTTTTTCCCTTTGGGGTTGCTCGGAGATGTGAGGTTGTATCTGGATTGGGGTTTACTGGATAAAAGGTTTGGGTTTATGGCAGGGGTTTCCCTTTGCCGCATTGCATACTTGTGGTGTTGAGGTCTTTTTGGGCGCCCGGGGGTGATTTTCGGCCCTTTCCCTTTCCTTTGGAAATATTCCTCCTGTTCCCTTTTTTCTTTTTTTCTTTTTATTTTCTTTTTTTTTCTTAAAAACAAAAAAAAAAAGGGAAATAACCTAGATGGGTTTTACCTGTTTTCCAATTGGGACCCCATGCATGGGTTAAATTTTTCCGTACCAAAACCCCCAAATTTTCTTTCACTAGATGCTCTGTCAGTCCGATCATCCTTTGTAAATCTATGGCTCCCGATCCTGAGTGTGATAGTCGGTTTCTTGGCCCCTTTTTCTTTGACCTTTGGTTATCCGGAAGCCTCAGTTAACCCTCTCTGGGAAGGCAACTTGTCCCAGCCGTGAACCTTCTTAAAACCCTTGCCATCTTTCATGGGGGGAGTGATGTCGAACTTCCTTCACCCCAAAATTAAACCCAATTTATCGAAACTCAATTATGGGGTTTACCAGATCTATTTAGGGCCCTCCTGTCTTCTTTTCTAGCCCCAAAAACCCCCTTTAACCGGATTTCATTTTTTTCCCTTTGGGGTTTTCGCTCTTTCTTGTTTAGAGGGCCCCTATGAGAAGCGATGTTCCCTTTCAGTATGCTCTTTAAACCTCTGCAAAACCTTCAATTTTTAGAATGGTCAAACCCATATTATGACATTATTTGTTCGCTGGCCCCCGTGCTCGTCCCCCTTTTTCCTTTCCTTTAAATTGCTATTGTTTCCCTTTATTTTCCCCCTTTTTATGTTTTATGAGCCCTTTTCATTTTCCTACCCCCTGGGAAACCCCCCGTGTTTGGGTTGTTTTTCTCCAATTCCCCTTTTTTCCCCGAAAGCCCAAAAGCCCGGTGGTTCCCGTCTCTTTTTCTTGACCCTTTCCCCTTCATTTATGCCATGCAGTTTTACACAGGGGCTCTAAGTCTTCTGACGGCGTCGGATTTGCCAAACCCCCGTTTATGCGGGGGAATTTTCTTTTTTCTTCGGCTAGGGATTTTTTTTGCTGGAAATTTTACGCCCTTTTTGCAGCATTATCATAAATTTATCTTTGCCGTTCATCATTTTTGGGGTTTTCTCAGGGCTCCCCAGTGCTCTACAGGCTATTTCGGAAAATTTTATACCCCCCTCACCCCCCGTTCTTTCCCTATCCAACTTTGGCTATGCCCCAAACTCTTCCCAAACAAAAAAATTTTTTTATTATTATTTTAATCAAGGGGGAAAGGCTAAACCGGGGGTTATACAGCGGTTGGGGGGGGGGGGTGTGGAAAGGATTCAGGCTTAAAATTTGGGGAACTGGAAACAAAGATCTAATTCCTAAATCAAAAGCCCCCCACCAAAATCAAGGAAACCAAGCATAAAGGGTATTGTTTTTTTTTTTGGGTCCCGGTTAAAGTTGATGTAAAGGGCAATTTAAAAAAAGGAGGGCCTGCTGCGCGGTCGGGAGTAAGGGCCTACCCAAATTTTATTTGAGTTGTTCCCTTTCCCGGGATTTTTGCTGTAATAGCTACCAACCTTCACCCCATTGGCAAAAACGGGTTTGGGTTAAAATTTCTTTGGTAAACAAACTTATTTTATTAAAAGCGATAGGTTACTGGGGCCCTTTTTATTTTCACGCAACGAGGTTGGGGGGATTTCTTTATCCGCCCTTTTCGTTGGGACACTCGGGCTTACTCATGGGTTTTTCTTGGGGAGGCACCCTTTTTCTTTTCTGTGAGGGAGTGTCAAGTTCCCAGTATCGATTAGCCCCATTCTGGTTTTGGGCCCGCCCTCTTATCAACGGGCACGCAGAATTTTTCCTCCAACGGGGTCTCCGCTTACTACTCCCCTTTACCTTTTCCCCTTTTTGCTGATGGACCCCCCTTTTAAAACCTGGGTTCTCTTTTACTTCTTGACAACGGGCTGATTTTTCTCCACAAACCCCTGATAATGGCACCTTTTTAACCCCTCAGCCCTTTTACCCCAACTCTTGGGTGCCTTACCCTTTACCATCCACTGCCCCGCTGTTCTCCGTACCCATTACTCAAACCATCTCCCCCCTTTTTCCACCTGATACCTCGGGTTCCCTTCCCGCCCGCAGGCCCGTTTTTGCCCCCATGGTTTTTTTTGCTTCTTTTTTTTTAAATAATGCTTTCTTGGGATTTTTTGTCCCTTATGGCACGCCCCGACTTTTAGAGGGAAAAAAATTTTTTTCTTATTTTCTTAGGGTGATGGCCAGCAGGTGGTACAGTTGTCTTAGGGGATGGAAACAAGATGTATAAAGCCCCGGGGTTACCTATTCATTTATCTTTTAAAATCTTAGTAATGGTATTTGACATTTTACCGTTTAGTACAGTTCAGTGGTACCTTTTGGGGTACAAAAATTTTTTCCGAAGGGTGTTCAAGTGCCCCTACCCAAGAAAAATTTTTTCTATAAGGGGAATAATGTAAATTAGCCCCAAAAATTTTCACTTACAAAAAAACGCTTAATAAATTTCACTTGCATAATTGTTCGGTTTTGGGGCTGTTCGTTTCCCCGAGGTACCACGTATAATTTTATCTCGGGTACCACTGTAGTACTTTATTTTGGTTTGGGTGGATTAGTTGGGGCCCCGAGATTTTAATTTTTAATTTTTATTTAAAAATTAAAATTTTGGGGGTGTATTTAAAGTGGTGTTAATATGTCGGGAGATTGCAAAACCAAAACATTTATTTTAAAACTGCAAAAATCATATCACAAACTGAGGGGAAATCCCCTAAAAACTTCCATACATCCAAAAGGACAAAGAAAGCCCAATATAGAAAAAAGAACAAGTATTAAAGTGTTCCCTTTTTTGACTATGTTTAACACAACACGTGGCTTTATCAAGATGGGGGTTTTTGGGGAACTGTGGTTTATCAAGATGTGTTTGTGACACAGGGGCTTTATCAAAAAAGTGTTTGTGACACAGTGGGTTTATCAAAATTGTTTGGGGACACTGTGGGGTTTATTAAAATGGTTTGTGGGCCCCAGTGGCTTTTCAAGGGTGTTTTTGGCCTGGGGGCTTTATCAAGATGGGTTTGTGACACAGTGGCTTTATCAAGATGTGTTTGTGGGCACTGTGGCCCTTTTTCAAGATGGGTTTTGTGACACAGTGGCTTTATCAAGATGTGTTTGTGGGCACGTGGCCCTTTTTCAAGAAGTGTTTGTGGGCCAAAAGGGGTTTAAACAAGTTGTTTTTGTGCACCCGTTGGGGTTTAAACAAAATGTGTTTTTTGACCGTGGGTTTTTCAAATGGGGTTTTTGACACTGTGGTTTATCAAAAAGGTTTTTTGTGAAAAAGGGAAAAAAGATGTGTTTTTGTGACACTGGGCTTTATCAAGATGGGTTTGTGACACTTTTGGGGTTTTTCAAGAAGGTTTGTGGGCACTGGCTTTATCCAAGATGGTTTGTGCCCCCTGTGGCTTTTTCAAAAAAAGGGTTTGTGACACTGTGGCTTTATCCCAAAATGTGTTTGGACACTGGCTTTATAAGAGTGTTTGTGACACTGTGGCTTTATCAAGATGGGTTTGTGACACTGTGGGGTTTTTTCAAGATGTGTTTGTGACCTGGCTTTTTTCAAGATGTGTTTGTGCAATGTGGCTTTATCAAAATGGGTTTTGTGACACTGTGGCTTTATCAAGTGGGTTTGTGAAACCCGGGCTTTAAACAAGTGTGTTTGTGACCAAAAAAAAATGGCTTTATCAAGATGTGTTTTTTTGACACTGTGGCTTTATCAGATGGGTTTGTAACAGTGGCTTTATCAAGATGGGTTTTTTGACCCCAGTGGCTTTATCAAGATGTGTTTGTGAAAACAGTGGCTTTATCAAGTTTTGGGTTTTTGCATGTGGCTTTATCAAGATGGGGTTTGGGGACACAGTGGCTTTATCAAGTTTGGGGTTTTTTGACCAGTTTTGGGTTTATAAAATGGGTTTTTTTGGGCATGGCTTTTTTAAAAATGTTTTTTGTGACCCCATGGCTTTATAAAAATGTGTTTGTGACCAATGGCTTTTTCAAGGGGGGGGTTTGTGACACGTTTGGGTTTATTTAAGATGGGTTTGTGGGCACTGTGGCTTTTTCAAGATGTGTTTGGACACAGTTTGGGTTTATCAAGATGTGCTTGTGGAACCCGTGGCTTTATCAAGATGTGTTGTGAAATGTGGTTTATCAAAATGGGGTTTTGCACTGTGGTTTATCAAGATGTGCTTGTGACATTGGCCCTTTAATTCCAAAATGGGCTTGTGAACTGTGGCCCTTTTTAAAGGGGTTTCTTTTTACACTGGGGCTTTATCAAGTGTTTCTTGTGACACTGTTTGGGTTTTTTTCAAGATGTGCTTGTGAACTTTGGGTTTATCAAGATGTGTTGTGACACTGTGGCTTTATTCCCCAAAAGGGGTTTGTGGGCATGTGGCTTTATCAAAAATGTGTTTGTGGGCAATGTGGGTTTATCCCAAAATGTGCTTGTGACAATGGGCTTTATCAAGTTTTGCTTTTTGGCAAATGTGGCTTTTCAAGATGTGTCGTGGGCATGTGGCTTTATCAAGATGTGTTTTTTGACACTTTTGGTTTATAAGATGTGTTTGTGACACTTTTGGGGTTTATAAGTGTGGTTTTTTGAACTGTGGCTTTATCAAGAAAGTGTTGTGAACTGTGGCTTTATCAAAAAAAGTGCTTTGGGGACATGTGGCCCTTTTAAAAAGGGGCCCTTTTTGCACTGTGGCTTTATCAAGATGTGTTTGTGACACGTGGCTTTATCAAGAAATTTTTTGTGACACTGTGGCTTTTTCAAGATGTGTTTGTGAACTGTGGCTTTTCAAGATGTTTCTTGTGACACTGTGGCCCTTTTTCAAGATGTGTTGTGGGCACTGTGGCTTTTTTCCCAAAATGTGTTTTGTTGCCCCTGTGGCTTTTTCAAGATGTGTTTGTTTTACACTTGGGGTTTATAAAAATGTGTTTTGGACACTGTGGCTTTATCCAAAATGTGTTTGGGGACACTGGGCTTTATCAAGATGTGTTTGTGACCCCGTGGGTTTCTAAAGATTTTGTTTGTGACACTGTGGCCCTTTTTCAAGATGTGTTTGGAACCCCTGGCTTTATCAAGATGTGGGTTTTGACACACTGGCTTTATCAAGATGTGTTTTTGACCTGTTTGGGATTTTTCAAAATGTGTCTGTGACACTGTTTGGGTTTATCAAAATGTGTTTTTGACACTGTGGCCCTTTTTCAAGATGTGTTTGTGAACTGTGGCTTAAACAAGATGTGTTTGTGACCCCGTGGCTTTTTTCAAGATGTTTTTTGTGGGCCTCGGGGGCCCTTTTTCAAGAAAGTGTTTGTGCACTGGGGTTTATCAAAAAAATTTTTTTGTGGGCACTGTGGCTTTTTTAAAAAAATGTCTGTGGGCCCCTGGGCTTTTTTCAAGTTGTGTTTGTGACCCCTGTGGGCCCTTTTTAAGAAAATTTTTTGTGAACTGTGGCCCTTTTTAAAAAGGTTTTTTTGTGAAAACTGTGGCTTTTCAAAATGTGTTTGTGACATGTGGCCCTTTTTTCAAAAATGTGGGTTTTTGGGGGAAATTTATCCCAAAAAGTGTTTTTGACACAGTGGGTTTATCCCGATGTGTTTTGAAACTGTGGCTTTATAAGATTTTGTTTGTGACACTGGGGCTTTTATCAAGATGTGTTTGTGACACTGTGCAAAAATCGTGTTTTTTCCCAAAAAAAAAGGTGAAGTTTTTTTTTTTCTCCCTGCACTGTGTGCTGCCCGGATTTTTTTTATACTGGGGCAATGACCCCATAGACCCTTTTTTTTATTTGTAGGACCCACCCCGCTTTTCCCACTAGATTTGGGGCGCTAGAATTTAGGCGTACTAGTACGTAAAAAAACCCCGGGTCGTTTTAAAAACCCTACTAGTTCGTCCGAAACCTCAAAGGGTTAAACATGACCCACCAAAGCTGACTTTGGGCCCTTTAACTGTGCACCCCCCCTCACCTGACACCCGGGTTTAAGCACCCAAATTTTCCCGCCCGTGTTCACCCGTTTCAGACTCGGTGATATAACTAAGTCTGAGGGATGATTCCTGTCTTTTCCTTTTATGTAGTTTACAGTTTCACATGATGTCGCTTTGAAAAAAAAAAATAAATGAAAATTTAAAAGATCCCCTTTTTTGACTTTCCCTTTTTCCCCCACTGACTAGTTTCGTCCCCCCACAGTTGGGGTTTTTTCGTTTAAAAACAAAAATTTTGGGTTTTTGGGGTTGATAAAAACCAATGTTTTTCTTAAAGGATTTACCCTTATTTTGCATTGTGGTTTTTTTTTGCATCATTTTTTACATTTTTTCCCATTTATCTTATTATGTCCTTGTTGATAAACCCAAAGATAGGTAAAGACTTGTGGTTGACGAGAAGCCTTTCCCCAACAGAGACAGTGCTGCAATGAACTGTTTTAACTTTCAAGTTGGAGTTAGAAAACTGTGCTGAAGCTGGTCCTTTTTTTTTATGGGGTGTAAATAGATGTGGGGTTAGCTTACCAATTCCCAAAATTATATTATTTCAAGTTTTTATACTTCTGGTAGTAGGTTGGTAGGACAGCAATGCCCAGGAGGTACTACTGCCCTCCCAGATGCTTGTAAAATGGAAGCCTGAAAATTGTTTTACATGATGGTAGAATTGATGGTGTCGTTTTCTCATAAATATGCAAGGTTTCAGGTATGTCTTGCTATTTCTGATTCACTTATGTCACACTACACTTGCATACAAACAATATATACACACCCCTCTGGGTTTTTGCTATTTTCTTACTAGTTCTTGTTCTTTTTTTATTTCCTTTTATCTCCATGGGAAAGTAGAACAGAATTCTTCCTCCTAAGTCATGCGTGTCGTAAGAGGCGACCTAAAAAGCCTGGACCCAAGGAGCTAGTAACCCCTTCTTTTGTATATTTTTACTAAATTTAAAAGGAGAAACCCTTCTTTTTTTCCTTTTGGGTGACCCTGCCTTGGTGGGATATGACGGTTTGTTGATATTTGATGATTTATACTTTCTGAATTTTCAGAGCCTTAAGGATGCCTAAGGATATATTTTTGGGAAAGCCCAGGCCCCAACTGTCCTGCCACACACCCGCTGCATCAACTGATCAGGGACATACTTTAAGCACCTTCGAAGTTCCTTTGTGAAGGACCCGCCAGGGATTCAAAGCGCTTTTGGAGTTCCTGATGGAAGCAGCCCTTGTGTGACCCTGCTTTTCAATGGGATCATTTTGACCACCTACCAGCAGTCCCTTGCTTTTATAGGGAGGGATTTCTGAATGCAGATTTGGAACCAGTCCCTAAAAATCTTGCAGGTGTAAAGTACATATCTTTTTGGTTCTCATTCCAAGGAGCACAGGTAAAGGAAATTTCAAATATAGACGAGATGGTATTTATAAGTTATTCACTGGGTCTGAAGTGAAGACCAGAGTTCTGTGATTTAAATTTCCCACTGTAATGTGAGCTAAGATGATACAAGCATTGTGCTATTGTATGTTGTAATATTGTATTAGGGTTTGCAATATTGTTCCTTACTACTAACCTGGGAGTGATTCATACTTTATAGATGAAAACCCGATAACCTGTCATGCACTGTATTGACTTTCAGTGTTCCTCTCTTTATCATTTTGATCTCTCCTTTTCTCTAGGGAGCTGCCTTGATGCCAGTGATGGTTTTTTTGATCCAAAATAGTAGTTTTTTTCCTCTCCTTAGATCTGACCTGATTGCTTCCCAATTTCCCCGCACAGTTTTCTGTCTTGTCCAGAAGTGATAGATAAGATGGGGGGGGGGGGGGTAAGGCAAGCCGAGAGAGTTTCCGTGTACTCAGGCGGATGAGGAGTACACAGTGCCACATTCAAAGCTTTGCAGCCTCTCTTCTTGAACAGGGTGAGGGCACAGTTTCATACTGTTATCTTGGCTGCCATGCTGTAGGTACCAAAAACAAATGTTTATAATCATAAACATTTGTGTGTTGTATGCTTTCTCTTGTGGTGTAGTAGCTTTCCATTGTGGTGAGTAGCTGTCTTTCATGTTTTG
>NC_069404.1:105761290-105778394 GCF_026875155.1 Cherax quadricarinatus
TAAAACTCTCCATTTAATAACTCTCCTTTTTTTTTTTTCTCCTATTCTTTAACTGACAAATCATTTGTTCTCTAGGCTTTTCCTTAACTTGTTAATCTCACTCCAATAACTTTTCTTTTTTCAACAAAATTTGTTGATAACTCTCACCCTTTCTCTCAAATTTGCCTCTCTTTTTACAATATTTATGAAAGTTTTCATGTGTTTTATGGATGTTCGTGGGTTCAATAGGTTAAAAGGAAAGCAATATTGTTAGGGCTATGTAAAATGCTATTATTGTATTTCACTGCAATATATTTGCGCATCAAAACATTAGCATACACTACAGTATTATTAATTTCCTCTACATCATATATTATGCACCAAGCATTTGGCGATTTTTTAAGATTCGCGAGGTTTGATCCCCAACCCTGTGAAATTTGGAGGGCCCTCCTGTAATGATATGATTCACAAGATTCTCAATGTGTTTGTAAGTCAAGGACTAACTGACTAGGTATACTGACCATAGCTGACATCAGTGCATACTACTATGTATATAGAAAATCCCTTGTTATGCAGAGCTATTCCTGCAAACTTGGGTTACTGCATTTTGCTGCTTATTAGACGGCATTTTTTTTTCCATAAAATGTCTCTAGAAACACACTGCATCCTATATAAAACTGATGGTCAGTGACTGGAGCGGGTTATTTGTTGTATCGTTCCAGTCGCACAGTATTGTGCCTTTTTTGTATATTTTGGGTGTGGGGTGGGCGCTGTAGCTCTCCCAGTTATATCCGGATGCTGGAACCATTGAAATTAAAAACAAATCATAAGGGGTTTGTGAAAATACAGTAATTTTGTACTCAGGATGCGGACCCACAACAGTTGGAGTATGGGTGAAGGCTCAAAACTTCCATCACTAACTGGTTATAAACCATGCCATGTTTATTTCTCCTGGTGTGACGTGGTTATTTTCTTCTGTGGAGCAGCGACCAACAAAGAATTTACTCTGTGAGGCGAGCCGTCGCTATCACTTGGCTAGTAAAGACAGTGGACAGTAGAATGCTGTCGAATTGAAGTACATACAGTGGACCCCGGTTAGTTAACGTGCGATATTTTTTCACTCCATAAGTATGTGCAGTGCCAGTAACTGACCGAATTTATTCCCATAGGATATTGTGAAGTAGATTAGTTCCATTTCAGACCCCAAACATACAGTACAAAGCACTTACAATAAATACACTTACATAATGGTCGCATTCGGGAGGTAATCGTTATGTGGGGGTCCATGTACTGTAGAGATGCATCTCTGTCTTTGCTCAAAAGGTCAAATATTTTTTGCTCACAATGGTCATTGTCCTGCTTACAAGGTCCAGGCTCACATTGACACTCTTCAGGTCACTTGTTCTATCTAGGCTGGAATATTGCTGCCCACTAATAGCACCATTTCAAGGCAGGTGAAATTGCTGACCTAGTAAAGTACAGGATAATGGAGATTTAAAACACCTCAATTACTGGAAGGTTCAAGTTCCTATACCTGTACTCCCTCGAACACAGGCGATGGAGATACATAATTATATACACTCGGAAAAATCCTAGAGTGGATTAGTTACAAACTGGCACAAGAAAATCACTCCCTACGGAAAGCAAAAGACTCGGCAGATGATGCAACATCCCCCCAATGAAAAGCAGGGCGTCCACTGCATGTTAAGAGACAACACAATAAGTGTTAGGGGCCAAGTCTGTTCAACTGCCTCCCAGCTTACATAAGGGAGATTACCAATAGACCCTTGACTGTCTTCAAGCAGCACTGGACAGGCACTAAAGGTCAGTACTGGACCAGCCAGGCTGTGTTCGTAAGTTGAGTGCATGCAGCCAGCAGTAACAGCATGGTTGAATCGCCATGATCCACCCTGAGGCTGGCACGGGCTGGGCCACGGGAGTGTTGAACCCCAGAGCTCTTCAGGTAAACTCAGGTAAAACATTGGCATTGTCCTGTCCTCACAAGGTCATGTCTGCATACAAGCTTATTTTCCTGTCACAAATTAATTTCTTATCATAGGGTCATTTTCTTGTCATACGAACAGTTTTCTCTTGATTGTTTTCAGACAGCCAAAAAAGTATTAACAAATAATAAAAATATTGTTTTTAAAGATTAAATATAATACAAAAACAATGACTATAAATATAAAACAACTAATTAAAAAATGGATAAATGAAACATTTAACATCACCACTGGTGTATGGAAGCAGGTAGGAGGCGAGAGGGAGCGAGTTTATTATGACTTTCAGTATGATGCTAGTATTCATCTCTGCGGCTTATTTATCGCTCCAAAAAAATTTTGGCGCCCTTTGGAAAAGAATTGAGAAAAACAAAATTTTATGAAAAATTTTTGTAAAAAAAAATAAAAGATGTGGTGGTAGAGGGGAAGCAGTTGTGATATTTTTAGAACATAAGAAAGGAGGATCACTGCAGCGGGCCTTGGCCCAAGCCGGAAGGCCCTTTTACAATTCTCCCACTAACAAAACTTTTTCCCCAAACCAGTCCTCAATGCCCCCCAAGAAATAAGCTCTGATAACTCTACCCCACTCATTTACAAGCCCCAAATGAGTGGATGATTATCAGAGCTTATTTTTTGGGTAGCTTAAAGGGGGTTTGGGAAAAATATTCGTTAGGGGGGTTTAATTGAAAAGGGACCGCCGACAGGGGCCAATGGCCACTGCTGCCTCCTTTCTTTTTTTCTTCAACCACTACCCAAAATTTTCCACTTACCCCCACCATCTTTGTTTTTTTTACAAATTTTTTCATAAATTATGTTTTTCAATTCTTTACCAAGAGCTGGCCCTAAAAGCTTCTTTGGGGGGTAGTGGGGTGGTAGAAGGTTAAAGTAGTGAGGGTTTTGGAAAGGAATTTTTAAAGTTTTAGGATTTAAATTTTCTTTAGTAATTGGGTTTTAAAAACCAACTCCTCCAATTTGGTTTATACACAAAAACCCACCCCGTACCAATTAAGATTAAAATTTTTTTCCCAACAAAAACCCCCCTTCAATGAAAATATTATTTTTTTTTAGGTATATTAGTTCAGATTTAAAAAAAAAAAAAATTTAGGAATTGTGATAGATAAAAAAGCCATAGAGTTGATATTAGTGTCATATTTCCCAAAAAACTTCCATCCTCCCTCACACAAACAAATACCCCAATAAAAATAAAAATGGAAGAAACGCGGGTCTACGGGCCCCTAAAAGGGCAGGCCCTATAAAAATGACCTCCCCCCAAAAGCTCCCCAAAATTTACCCCCCGTACCCAATGAAAAATCAAACCGGCTCCTCAATTTTTATATTTGCCCAATCCTTCTTAACTCCCCAATCCTAGCCCGATCACCCACTGGAAAGGTGATTTTAAAATAAGAATTAAGAAAGTGGGGAACACTGGAACGGGCCTGCGGCCCATACTAGGCGGCCCTTCAAAATCCCAACCCACAACAAACAAATGCTACCCAAGCAAAAAGCTGGTGCAAGTCCGACCAAATCCAACCCCTCCCCCGTATATTTATAAACCCAAATTTGAAACTACCCAATGTTTTAGCTTCGTCACCCAAATGGGCAGACAGTTCCATCATCACTCCCCTATTCCCAATTTTTCTTTTTACACTTTTTTATCCCCTAAGCCTTATGGAGGGGGTTTCCCCTTCCAATTAAACCCTTTCCCTCTCCCCCTCCCTGTCTTCCTTCCCAACAACAGCCTTCAATAAAGGTAACTGTCATGTTGAATGTTCATTTTTGGCATGAAATCTACTTTTAGGAAAAAAAAAAATTGTTGAACTTCGGGGTGTCGGGAACGAATTAATTGGATTTACATTTTTTCTTATGGGAAAAATCGATTCGAAATCGTCCTTTCGATAAAAGTCCCCTTTAGGAAGGATTATGGACGATTATTAGGGGACCACTGTATTACTAAATTTGAAAGGGGGAAACTTTTTGTTTTCCTTTTGGGCCACCCCGCCTTTGGGGGGATACCCGGTGTGTTGAAAGGAAAAAGAAAGATTTCCTTATACTTCCCTTTGGTTACTTGTTATTTAATTAGTTTTTTGATGGGGGAGATGCTGGAGATGTTTAGGGTGGTGGAAGACATTAGCAGGGCGGATATGTTTTAGCGGTCCTATACACATCCAACAACATTTGGAGATTTCTTTCGTATCGTTTTTTTGTCGTTACTCGCTTTAAATTAGTTTCCACTGTTAAATTTAACACTTTATCGGGCTGGACATTCCTTTATCGATCTGCTGCTTTTGTATCGACATTCGTAGAACATGCGGAAGGCACATTCTCCCTCTCTTCCTTTTCCACTTTGGTACTTTGCTTGAGCTTTTTCTTGAATTCTAGTGTGCTTTTTTTCCTTCTTTACATAGGGCTGGCACTAGAAGCTTTCTTTGGGCCCATGGTGGCGTATTTAGCAGTTACAAGCACTAACAACAATGGAATAATACAAAATATATCACATGTACGCGTGGAATCATCCTCACTGGCTTGTAAACAATGGCACACTACATGGAGTGGACGGGTGGCCGCGGCTCAGGCCGCGCGGGCACGTTTGGGACGAATGCCCTTAACCGAGTTCTTGGGCGTTAGCCGAGCCAGTATTTTGATGCAAAAAGTGCCGCTAACTGATTTTGCCATTAGCTGATGCCGCCGTTAACTGAGCGTCCACTGTACTTGTAGTAGTCACTGACAATTATATAGCACTTGTAGTAGCCCCTGACAGTTATATAGTAGTTTTAGTTTTAGTGATCTACTGTATCAAATGCTTTCCATAGGTCTGTGAAGAGCCCCAGAGGATATTCATTTTTTCAGTTGCTGTACAGTATATAGTAATTCGAGCATCTGAGGTAGTACAATTCATGATACAATCTTACATTTCTAAGTTCGTAATTAGTTCTTTTACAGTGGTAGAATACAAATATTCTATATTTCACTCTGTTATTAATGTATGAGGTAGTACAATTTATGATACAATCAATTTATGATAAACTCAATCTTACATTTTTTTAGTTCGTAATTAAGTTCATTTACTCTATTATTAACATGAGGTAAAACAGACCAGTATCTAACTCGTGCTTTTATTCAGCCTAAACCCAAAGTGGCAGGGGTTCAGTATGTTATGGGATAGGAGGTAGGAATAGATTTGTTTATGTACTATTTTTTTGAAGATTTTAGAGAGCAAAGGCAAGTTCAATATTGGTCTGTAGTTATTTAGTTCTGCAGGATTGTCTCTTTTGAGGATCGGGGTGACCCTTGCCATCCATACTCAAGACAGCACTGGTCACCTCAAAGTACTATTTAACTATATATACAGAACTAAATAATTACAGAATAACATCTAACTCTCCTTTGCTCTCTGAAATCTTCGAAAAAATAATCCATAAACAAATCTACTCATAACATACATACCCATAACATACTGAACCTTTGCCAGTTTGGGTTTAGACCTGAATAAAAGCACAAATGATCAATTATTCAGATGCTCGAATTACTATATACAGCGACTGAAAAAAATGAATATCCTCTGAGGCTCTTCATAGACCTACAGAAAGCATTTGATACAGTAGACCACAATACCATGCACCTAAAACTAGAGCATTATGGGGTCAGAGGACACTCTCTCACTTACATAAAATTTTATCTTAGTGGAAGACATTTGTATGTATTCATAAATGGCATGACTTCCAGTACTCAGCCTGTAGTTGTATTTATTGTTTGTGGTTCATGTATATTTGTCCTAGGTCCTCTACTCTTTCTTATTTACATCAATGACCTCCCAAATGCACATCCTGTACCTTTATAAAGTTGCTTGACACCTTCCTAGGCCGACCCCTACCCTGCCTTCCTTCCACTACAGAACTGATACACTCTTGAAGCCATCCTGTTTTTGCTCCATTCTCTCTACATGTCCAAACCACTCAACAACCCTTCCTCACCTCTGGACAACATTTTGGTAATCCCGCACCTCCTCCTAAATCCAAACAACGAATTCTCTGGCATAATATTCACACCACAATTGCCTCAGAACATGACATCTAACTCCACTGCTCAGCCTTCTCCTCGCTGCAAAACTTTTATCACCATGCCTTCACACCCATAGAAGAGCGTTGGTAAAACTATACTCGCAGACAAATTCCCCTCTTGCCTCCAAGGACAAAGTTCTTAGACTCCACAAGACTCCTAAGTGCACCGCTCGCACCTTTTCCCCTCATCATTCTATATTCACCTCATCTTTCAGACCCATCCGCTGAACACGTCACTCCCAAATATCTGAAAACATTCACCTCCTCCATACGCTCTCCTCCCTCCAAACTGATATCCAATCTTTCATCACCTAATCTTTTTGTATCCTCATAACCTTACTCTTTTCCTGTATTCCACTTTAATTTTTCTCTTTGCATCCCCTACCAGATTCATCCACCAACCTCTGCAACTTCTCTTCAGAATCTCCCAAGAGCACAGGTGTTCATCAGCAAAGAGCCACTTGACAAACACCACTTTGTGTGTATTCATTATCTTTTAACTCCACGTCTCTTGCCAAGACCCTCGCATTTACTTCTCTCACAACTCCCCCTCTATATATATATAAACAACCATGGAGACATCAACATCCTTGTCTAAGGCCTACTTTTTTTAACTGAAATAATCTCCTCTTTTCCTACATACTCTAACTTGAGCCTCACTATCCTTAAAAATTCTTCAACTGCTTTCAGTAACCTACCTCCTACACCATACACCTGCAAGATCTGCCACATAGCCCCCTATGCCCACCCTGTCATACGCCTTTCCAAATCCATAAAATGCCACAAAAACCTCTTAGCCTTATCTAAATACTGTTCACTTATATGTTTCACTGTAAACACCGGTCCATACACCCCCTACCTTCCTAAGCCTCCTTGTTCATTCTGCTATCTCTATTCTCCATCTTACTCGTAATTCTTTCAATAATAACTCTACCATACCCTTTACCAGTTTACCAATTTTGCACTCTCTTTTGTCCTACACCTTGCCCTTTATAACAAAGGGAACTTATGCAATTCTCTCTGCAAGCCCTGGGTAGCCTCAACCCACTTCCATACATTTGATAAATTATTGCTCCAATCCACTCCAAAACTATATCCCCACCTGCTTTTAACATTTTCCTATCTTTATCCCATCAATCCCGCTGCCTACCCCCTTCATTTTCCTACTGCCATCACGAACATCCCCCCAACACTCACATCTGCTCTTCCTCACTCCTACAAATGTTATTCCTCCTTGCCCTATACACAAATCACAGCTTCCCTATCTTTTACAAACATTTAAACAATTCCTCAAAATAAACCCTCCATCTTCCCCAATATCTCTAACTCTCCATTTTAATAACACTCCTCTCCTATTTTTATACTGACAATTCCATTTGTTCTCTAGCTTTCCTTAACCCTTTGAGGTTTCGTCGTACTAGTCACTATTACGTGTAAGGGGTTTTTACGTACTAGTACTCATAAATTCTAGTGGCCTCAAATCTAGTGGAGAAAGCTGGTAGGCCTTTCATATGAAAGAATGTCTATGTGGTCAGTGTGCACAGTCAAAAAAAATCCCTGCAGCACACAGTGCATAAGAGAAAAAAAAAAAAACTTTGACCATTTTTTTTGAATAATCAGACGACTTTTCCCAGTGTATTTTCGTAGGTATTTAATATTGTTGTATCTAGTTTTCTTGGTACTCATTTTTATAGAATGGAAGACCAGATTACAGAAATAGAATGATGTTGACTGGTTTTACAAAGAAAAGGGTGCTTGAAATTGGAGCTCAAAGTACAGGAATGTTCGATCTTTACCAAACTTCAAAAGTAAACAATTCGTGCCAAGCGTGCAATTACACGTTCTACTGTGATCAATATTCTTTCAATTGCAACCAATAATAAATTTACCATTCTTTACACTAATGCAGTAGTCCTGCATAACAGTAAATCTTATCATTTTTTGTGAAATAAAAATTCAAAGTGGAAAAGCAAAAGGAATATAAGATGGCCTTGAGAAATGACTAATGACTAGAGGAAATGTCATTTTAGTGCAGGAATGTCTTTCTGTTAATTCGGACGCCTATTATTCGGAAATTGGCATCTTTTGAAAATTTGTGTGAAATTGGCAAAATTGCTCAATTCTGACCACTGTACTGGAATTAGTAGAATTTCATAAATTGAGTGGTTTTCTTGCACCCATTCGATAGAAAAAATGGAGTTCTAGTGAAATATTCAGGTTTTTTGTCGACTAGTAAAGTGAAATTGGCCGAAAATGGGGCTCAAAGTGGGCAAAAATCCCGATGCGTAAACATCGCCGAGACCGCTAACTTTGCGAGGCATAATTCCGTAAGTTATTCTACAAATATTCATAATTTCTTTTGGTGTCTTTATATCGGGAAACGATTATCTTCTTTTCATAAGAAGCATATAATTTTTTTTTTTTTAAATTTGGCCGACCCTGAGAACGAGTTTCGGAGAGGGCCTGTCGACCCTCAAAGGGTTAACTTGTTAATCTCACTCCAAAACTTTTTCTTATTTTCAACAAATTTGTTGATAACATCTCACCCACTCCTCCTCATTTGCTCACATTTTAACAATATGTTATGAAGGTTTCATGTTTTTATGATTGTTTCCTGGTTGGGGGGAAATAGGTTAAGGAAAACATAATGTTAGCTAAGTAAATGCTATTATTGTATTTCACTGCAATATATTTGCGCATCAAAACATTAGCAAACACTACAGTATTATTATATTTCCCTACATCATATATTATGCACCAAGCATTTGTGAATTTTTAAATTCGGCGAGTTTTCCTTGATCCCCAACCCTCGTGAATATGGAGGCTCCTGTAATGATAGGATACACAAGATTCTCAAAAGTGTTTGTAAGTCAAGACTAACTGGACAAGGTATCAGACCATAGCGACATCAGTGACATACAACTATGTATAATAGAAAATCCCTTGTTATGCAGAGCATTTATCCTGCAACTTGGTACTACTGCATTTTGTGGCTTATAGACGCATTTTTTTTTCCATAAAATGTCTCCAGAAACCACCCTGCATCCTATAAACGATGGTCAGTGACTGAGTGGGTTATTTGTGTATCGTTCCAGTCACAGTATTGTGCCTTTTTTGTTATTTTGGGGTGTGGGGTGGGCTGTAGCTCTCCCAGTTATATACGATGCTGAACCATTGAAATAAAACAAATCGTAAGTTGTGAAAACAGTAATTTTGTCCTCAGGATGCGACCCACACCAGTTGGATTACTTGGGTTAAGGCTCAAACTTCCATCACTAACTGTATAAACCATGCCATTTTAGAATTCGAGCCTGTGTGATGAGCATTGTGGTTCAGAGAGGGAGAGATCTAACCATGATGGAGGCGAGACGAGCTAAGCTCGGCAATCGCACACACACTCTATATACATCTGATGTGAGGGGCGATCTTAGGCGACGTTGCACATCACTTCGTCGCGTAAAGAACAGGGCGTGGGAGACATAGGATCTGTCGAATATGAAGAACATACTGAGAGATGCATCTCTGTCTTGCTCACAAGTCCAGTATTTTTTGCTCACAATGGCATTGTCCTGCTTACAAGGTCCTGCTCACATGACACTCTTCAGTCACTATTTCTATCTAGGCTGGAATATTGCTGCAACTAATAGCAATCTGTCCAGGCAGGTGAAATTGCTGACCTAAAAATGAACAGAGCATAATGGAGAGAATGGAGATAAAACACTCAATTACTGAACGCTTCAAGTTCCTAACCTTACTCCTCGAACATATGCGAGAGAGATACATAATTATATCCACTCAGAAAATCCTAGAGGGATTCGTACCAAACTTGCACAAGAAAATCACTCCTACAAAAGCAAAAGACTCGGCAGATGATGCAACATCCCCAATGAAAAGCAGGGGGTGTCACTAGCATGTTAAAGACAACACAATAAGTTGTTGGGCCCAAGTCTGTTCAACTGCTCCCAGCATACATAAGGAGATTACCAATAAACCCCTGACTGACTTCAACAGGCACTGGTACAGGCACTCCTAAAGTCAGTACCGACCAGCCGGGCTGTATTCGTATGTTGGAGTGTGTGCAGCCAGCAGTACAGCAAGGTTGATCAGGCCATGTCCCCCTGAGGCCTGTCACGGGCTGGGCCATGGGGTGTTGAACCCCAGAGCTCTCTCCAGTAAACTCAGTAAACATTGTCATTTTCCTGCTCACAAGGTCATTGTCTGCATACAGCTTATTTTCCTGCCTCACCAATTTAATTTCCTTATCATAAGGTCCTTTTTCTTGTTCATAATAACAGTTTTCTTGATTGTTCAAACAGCCAAAAGTATAACAAAAAAATATTTTTTTTAAGATTTAAATATAAATACAAAAAATCAATGACAAATAAATATAAAACACTAATAAAATGGATAAATAAACATTTAACGTCACACTGGTGTATGGAAGACGGGTAGGAGGCAAGGCAGGCGAGTTTATTATGCTTCAGTATGATGCTAATATCATCTCTGCGGCTTATTTATCTATCACAATTCATCTAATATGACATGATAAACACTATTAATAACATAGAAACATGATATATTTTCTAACATGAATAAAATATGTCATAATGTATGTGAGGAGTAAGTGGTGGAAGTGTTGTTGGGTTTATAATGGCCACTGAGAGACGCCGTACATGGTGGTGGAGGTGAGGCGGCAGCAGAACCCCACTGAGAGACGCCGTACATAGTGGAGGTGGAGGTGAGGTGGCAGCAGAACCCCACTGAGAGACGCCGTACATAGTGGTAGCGGAGGTGAAGCGGCAGCAGAACCCCACTGAGAGATGCCGTACATAGTGGTAGTGGAGGTGAGGCGGCAGCAGAACCCCACTGAAAGACGCCGTACATAGTGGTAGTGGAGGTGAGGCGGCAGCAGAACCCCACTGAGACGCCGTACATAGTGGTAGTGGAGGTGAGGTGGCAGCAGAACCCCACTGAGAGGCGCCGTACATAGTGGTAGTGGAGGTGAGGCGGCACAGAACCCAACCCCACTGAGAGACGCCAGTACAAAGTGGTAGTGAGTAGGCGGCAGCAAACCCCACTGAGGCGCCGTACATGGGGTGTAGTGAGGCGGCAGCAGAACCCCACTGAGAGACCGCCGCCATAGTGTAGTGGAGGTGAGGAGGCAGTCAGAACCCATGAGAGGCGCCGAACCTAGTGGTGGTGAGGTGAGGTGGCAGCAAACCAATGGAGAAATGCCGAACAAGTGTAGTGGAGTTGAGCGGCAGTAGACCCCACTGAGAGGCCCCCCACCGCCCCCCTCCCGTACATGGTTGGAGGAGAGGCGGCAGCAGAACCCCCCAGAGACGGCCGACAAAGTGGTAGTGGAGTGAGGCGCAGCAGAAACCCCACTGAGGAGACGCCATACATGTGGTGTGAGGCGGCAGCAGAACCCACAGAGAGCGCCGTACATAGTGGTAGTGGGGTGAGGCAGCATACAGAACCCCACTGAGGAGCCGCCGTTCATAGTGGTATGGAGGTGAGGCGGCAGCAGAATCCCACCACCACCACTATCACACATAATGTACGTATTTATAAATAAGAAATAGTTACATTTTAAATTTATAAATAAGTTAATCAGCATACACAAATAGTTACGTACATAGATTATCATACATAGCACATGATTTTTTAAGTACCTAGGATAACCCAAAAAAGTCAGTGACTTAGTTATTTCCATTGGGTTTCTTTATTTTACACTTACATTTAACCTTTATCCCTAGTATTAGGTTGGTATAAGACAGCAACCGCCCAGGGAGGCACTACGTCCTGCCAAGTGAGTGTAAAACGAAAGCTGTAATTGTTTTTAACATGATGTAGATTGCTGTGTCCTTTTTCTGTCATCATGAACATGCAAATTTTTCAGTACATCTGCTACTCTCTTACACTTAGGTCCACACTAAACATACATGTAAAGCTATATATACACACCCCTGGGTTTTTTCTTTTTTTTCTATTTTCTTTCTAGTTCTTGTTCTTTGTTTATTTCCTCTTATCTCCCAATGGGAAGTGGAACAGATTCTTCTCTCCATAAGCCCATGCGTGTATGTAAGAGGCGACTAAAATGCTGGAGCAAGGCTAATAACCCCTTCTCCTGAATATTACAAATTTGAAAGGGAGAAACTTTTGTTTTCCTTTTGGGCCACCCCGCCTCGGTGGGATACGGCCGGTGTGTTGAAAGGAGAAAGAAAGATTTACCTTTAACATTACCTTGGAGGAGATGTTAGTTTTAAATTAGTTTAGTTTGATGGAGGAGATTGCTGGCAGATGTTTAGGGGTGTGGAAACATGTAGTAGCGGCATATGTCCTATACACCCCCCCAATCCAACAACATAGAGAGTTACTTTCGTATGTTTTTCCTGTCGCTTACTCGCTTAACTTAGTTTGCTACAACTGTAATTCTACACTTAATCGCTGGCCTGACTATAGCCTTTATCGATACTGCTGCTTTAGTATCGTACATAGCGTAGAAACACTGTGAAGGCAAATTCTCCCCTCTCTTCCTTCTCCACTTTGATACTTTGCTATGAGCTTTTCTTGAATTTCTAGTGTGCTTCTTTCCTTCTTTACCACTAGAAGCTTTCTTGGGCCCATGGTGGCGTATTTAGCAGTTTACAAGCACACAACAATGAAATAACAAAATATAATCACATGTACGTGTGGAATCATCCTCACTGGCTTGTAAACAATGGCACACTACATGGAGTGGACGGGTGGCCGCGGCTCAGGCCGCGCGGGCACGTTTGGGACGAATGCCCTTAACCGAGTTCTTGGGCGTTAGCCGAGCCAGTATTTTGGATGCAAAAGTGCCGCTAACTGTTTTGTCCCATTACTGATCCGCCGTTAACTGGAGCAATCCACTGTACTTGTAGTAGTCACTGACAATTATATAGCACTTGTAGTAGCCCCTGACAGTTACAGTGGACCCCCGCATAACGATTACCTCCGAATGCGACCAATTATGTAAGTGTATTTATGTAAGTGCGTTTGTACATGTATGTTTGGGGGTCTGAAATGGACTAATCTACTTCACAATATTCCTTATGGGAACAAATTCGGTCAGTACTGGCACCTGAACATACTTCTGGAGTGAAAAAATATCGTTAACCGGGGGTCCACTGTATATAGTAGTTTTAGTTTTAGTGATCTACTGCATCAAATGCTTTCCATAGGTCTGTGAAGAGCCCCAGAGGATATTCATTTTTTCAGTTGCTGTACAGTATATAGTAATTCGAGCATCTGAGGTAGTACAATTCATGATACAATCTTACATTTCTAAGTTCGTAATTATTCTTTTAGCAGTGGTAGCAATACAAATATTCTCTATTTTCCTGTTATTAATGTATAGGTAGTAACATTTATGATACAATCAATTTAGGATAAACTCAATCTTACATTTTTTTAAGTTTACTAAGTTTCATTACTCATTATTAACGATGAGGTAAAACAGACCAGTATCTAACCTCGTGCTTTTATTCTCGCCAAACCCAAAGAGCAGGGGTTTCAGTATGTTATGGGATAGGATAGGAATAGATTTGTTTATGTACTATTTTTTTGAAGATTTTAGAAGCAAAGCAAGTTCAATATTGGTCTGTAGTTATTTAGATTCTGCAGATTGTACTCCTTTTGAGGATCGGGTGACCCTTGCCATCCATACCAAACAGCACTGTCACCTCAAAGTACTAATTTACTAAATATACAGAACTTAAATATTTACAGAATAACATATAACTCTCCCTTGCTCCTGAATCTTGAAAAATAATCCATAAACAAATCTACTCCTACCTCCTGTCCCATAACATACTGAACCTTGCCAGTTTGGGTTTAGACCGTGAATAAAAGCACAAATGATCAATTATTCCGAGCCTCGAATTACATATACAGCGACGAAAAAAATGCAATATCCTCTGAGGCCCTCTCATAACCTACAGAATGCATTTTGAATACATAGACCACAATACCATGCACCTAAAACTTAGAGCATTATGGGTCAGAAGGACACTCTCTCTCTTTCAGAACTCAGCCTGTAGTTTATTTATTGTTTTGGTTTCATGATATTTGGTCCTAGGTCCTCTACTCTTTCTTATTTACATCAATGACCTCCCAAATGCACATCCTGTCCCTTTTATAATTTTGCTTGAACAAGGACATCCTGTATCATTATTACTGACAAAGGAACATCTTAGACCATTATGAATCCAATTACAAAGGTACATCCTGCCACTATAAAAGTACACGATGAAACAAATCTCGCTAATTATTTCCTCTCCAAAATGTTATCATTACAGAATTTTTGTCATTATTTTAGTATTTTTAGTTGACAAATAATTTTTTCTAATACGTAGAGGTTTATGTACCAGTAAATTAGTTAGTGACTTAGGATAAACCGTTTTTTGTAAGTACATTTATCCTTGTTTTATCGGTGGTTTATTAAGGCAAGTAGGAAGGTTAACCAAGGCTCTAAATAAGGAAAGTTGCCAAAATATTACTTAATTATTAAGGATGTGTGTCTCTGACAAGACAGTGATGGTGTGAATATGTCAAAGTGTTTTCTTTTTTGGGTCACCCTGCTGATGCTGTTTTTTAAACTGAATCATCTTATATATAAAAAACATCATTGTTTGTTTCACAGGTGCTATATAATCAGTACAATTTAGAGCTTATCCCCAATGACTCTGAGGTAAGTTGTCAGGCTGTATATTAAAGGCTGAATGGCTACCTTGTAAACCGTATTATTGAGAGGATCACTTTGTTAATTATTGAAAAAGTGTAGTACATCAATTTTTTTTTTTGTGTGTTTAAAGATTAATAACTTAGTCATCTCATAAAATGGAATACAGTGGACACCCCGTTAACGAATTTTTTCATTCCAGAAGTTATGTTCAGTGCCAGTAATGACCGCAATTTGTATCCCAAAGGAAATTGTGAAGTAGATTATCCATTCAGACCCCCAACATACACGTACAAACGCACTTACATAAATACACTTACATAATTGGTCGCATTGGGAGGTGATCGTTAAGCGGGGGTCCACTGTAATGTGAATTTGTAAAATACTTTTTTCTTTACATTTTGGACTACAGATGCTCATTGACTTACAGTGGGGTTATGTTCCCACAAAAACCATCGAAAATATTTTGTCAAATATGAATGATATGAATGATGTTAAGTGAATGTATAGGAGCCTTTGAACCAAGTGAGAGAGTAATTGTGGTAGGGGACTTGAATGCTAAAGTAGGAGAAACTTTTAGAGAGGGTGTGGTAGGTAAGTTTGGGGTGCCAGGTGTAAATGATAATGGGAGCCCTTTGATTGAACTTTGTATAGAAAGGGGTTTAGTTATAAATAATACATATTTTAAGAAAAAGAGGATAAATAAGTATACACGATATGATGTAGGGCGAAATGAAAAGTAGTTTGTTGATTAAAGTTTTTGGTAGATAAAAAAACTGTTTAGTAGACTTCAGGATGTACATGTTTATAGAGGGCCACAGATATATCAGATCACTTCTAGTTGTAGCTACACTGAGAGTAAAAGGTAGATGGGATACAAGGGGAATAGAAAGCATCAGGGGAAAAGAGAGGTGAAGGTTTATAAACTAAAAGAGGAGCATTAGGGTAAGATATAAACACTATTGGAGGGTAAAATGGGCTAATGAGAGCATAGGGAATGGGGTCGAAGAGGTATGGGTAGGTTTAAAAATGTAGTGTTAGAGTGTTCAGCAAAGTTTGTGGTTACAGGAAAGTGGGGGCAGGGGGGAAGAGGAGCGATTGGTGGAATGATGATGTAAAGAGAGTAGTAAGGGAGAAAAAGTAGCAATGAGAAGTTTTTACAAAGTAGAAGTGATGCAAGGGGGAAGAGTAAAATGGAGAAAAAGAGAGAAGTTAAGAGAGTGGTGAAGCAATGTAAAAAGAGAGCAAATGAGAGTGGTGAAGTTACAAAAAAATTTTGTTGAAATAAAAAAAGTTTTGAGTGAGTTAACAAGTTAAAAAAGCCAAGAACAAATGGTTTTGTCATTTAAAAATAGGAGAGGAATTTTTAATGGGAGTTGAGAATTGGAAAGAAGGAAATTTTTGGGAATTTTTAAAATTTTGATGAAGATGGGGAAAGCGTGTTTTCGTGTATGGGGCGGGGAGGAATAATCTTGTAGGATTGAGAAAGCCAGTTTGAGTGGGGAATTTTTTGTGAGGCGTAGGGAAATGAAAGGGGGGAAGGCAGCCGGGGTTGATGATAAAGATAGAATGTAAAAAGCAGGTGGGAATAGTTTTGGGGGGGGTTGGGGGCATATTTAATAAATGTATGGAAGAGGGGAAGTACCCCAGGATTGGCAAGGGGCATGCATAGTTCCTTTGATAAAAGGGAAAGGGGAAAAAAAGAGAGTGCAAAAAAAATAGGGGGGTAAGTCTGTTGATGTACCGGGAAAGTGGGTAAAAAAAGGGGAGAGTTTTTAATTGAAAGAATTTAAAGAAGACGGAAAAGGATAGCAATGAAAAAGGAGCTTTAGGAAAAGGGAGGGTGTGTGGACCTGTTTTCAGTGAAACATATAGGGGAACAGATTTAATAAGGCTAAAGAGGGCTTTTTTGGGAAATTTATGGTTTGGAAAAGGGGTAGACAGGGTGGATAGGGGGCAATGTGGGAGAGTTGCAAGTATGGGTAAGGAGGTTACTGAAAACAGTGAAAGTTTTTTTGAGGGTATGAGGCTCAAGTTAAGAGTAGAAAAGGGAAATTTTTTCCCAGTAAAAGTAGTCCTTAGCAAGGGGTTATTCACCGGGTTTTTAATATTTATAATGGGGTTTAAGAGAAATAAAACGAGGGCTGGCAAGAGGCGTGGATTAAAAGATAAAGAATCACACACAAAGTGGGGGTTTTCACAGCGCCATTGCTGATGACACTGTTCCTTGGAATTCTGAAGGAATTGCAGAATTGGGGGTGAATTTTGGGAGGGTGTGCAAAAGAAGAAAATTAAAGGGGAAAACAGGAAAGATAAGGTTAGAGGATAAAAAAAAGATTTGGTGATAAAGATTGAATATC
>NC_069404.1:105778894-105876054 GCF_026875155.1 Cherax quadricarinatus
GGGGTTTTTTGTGCGGAAGGGAAAAAAAAAACTGGCGGGAAAAAGGGAAAAATCGTTACAAAATCCAGTCATTCGTGGAGTGGAACACAGTCGATGGCCTCCACTCCAAACCAACAGATACAGATACTAATCCCGGGAAAAAAAAATCCCCCCCCAGTACCAACAATACACCAGTCGATTAACATTCTTCTTTCCCAAATATCAGGGTCTAAAGCCAGCAACAAAAAACAAAATACCTTTCATCCGTGGACTGCTTGCAGAGCAAAGGCAATGTTCGCGGCTTTCACTGGACCCACAAAAAGGATCACTTGGACAACGAAATATGGATCCCAGGTTACAACCTATACAGAAGTGACAGAGTGAAAGGAAAAAGGGGGGGGGGTTGGCCTTTTACATTGCCAGAGTCACTTGTTTGCACGAACTGCTTAATGATCAAATGATTTTAGTGGAAGTTTTAGCAGAAAAGGTCGAGAACCAAAACCTAGTCATTGTGGTAGTCTACAAGCCTCCGGATGCAACATCCCAGAAATTTCCCCAGGAACAGCTGTTAAAAATTGACCACTGTCTGGAAAATCTTCCAGCTCCTGCACCCAACATCTTGCCCCCTGGGGGATTTCAACTTAAGCACCTAAAATGGGGGAAATATAGCAAATAATATTGTTACAGTAATAACACCGGGAGGCAGCTCTGACGAAAATCACACTCACACGAGCTTTAAATCTCTGCACAAATTCAATTAAACCAGCAAATAATAGAGCCTACTAGACTGGGAATACACTAGACCTCATCTTCACTAACAATGATGATTGATAAAAAATGTCACCATATCAAAAACAATATACTCAGATCCAACATAATTGAGGTTCAGACATGTATGGTGGAGCCCCAGACCGACATAATGAGACTAGTCACGAGGGAGCATTCACCAAATTCAATTTCAATAAACAAAACATAAAGTGGGACCAAGTAAACCAATTCCTAACCGATATAAGCTGGAAGATATACTAAGCAACACAGACCCCAACTTATGCCTAGAACAGATTAACTCGGTGGGACTCGATGTTTGCACAAGGCTTATTCCCCTAAGAAAAAGGAGGGGTAGATGTAAAATAGAAAGAGACAGGCGCTCCTTTACAGGCGACGGAAAAGAATAACAGAGCGGCCCAAAAGAGGTCAATATATCTGAAATGCGTAGGGAGACACTGGTCAGAGAAATAGCAAGCATCGAAAATTAAGCTAAAAGAAACCTTTAGGAGTCACGAATCGCGGGAAGAACTAAAAGCCATAAATGAAATCGAAAGAACCCCAAAATATTTCTTCTCCCATGCCAAATCAAAATCGAGAAACAACGTCCAGTATTGGGCCCCTACTTAAAAAAAGATGGGTCCATTCACGATGACAGCAAGGAAATGAGGGGAGCTACTCAAGTCCCAGTATGACTCAGTTTTTAGCAAACGCTAACCAGACTGAGAGTCGAAAAATCAAAATTAATTTTTTATGAGAGAGCACACAAAATTTGATTAACACAAGCAAACGATGTTATCCCGACGCCAAATGACTTCGAACGGCGATAAATGACATGCCCATGCACTCTGCCCCAGGGCCAGACTCATGGAACTCTGTGTTCATCAAGAACTGCAAGAAGCCTCTATCACGAGCCTTTTCCATCCTATGGAGAGGGAGCATGGACACGGGGGTCGTCCCACAGTTACTAAAAACAACAGACATAGCCCCACTCCACAAAGGGGGCAGTAAAGCAACAGCAAAGAACTACAGACCAATAGCAATAACATCGCATATCATAAAAATCTTTGAAAGGGTCCTAAGAAGCAAGATCACCACCCATCTAGAAACCCATCAGTTACACAACCCAGGGTAACATGGGTTTAGAACAGGTCACTCCTGTCTGTCTCAACTATTGGATCACTACGACAAGGTCCTAAATGCACTAGAAGACAAAAAGAATGCAGATATAATATATACAGACTTTGCAAAAGCCTTCGACAAGTGTGACCATGGCGTAATAGCGCACAAAATGCGTGCTAAAGGAATAACAGGAAAAGTCGGTCGATGGATCTATAATTTCCTCACTAACAGAACACAGAGAGTAGTCGTCAACAGAGTGAAGTCAGAGGCAGCTACGGTGAAAAGCTCTGTTCCACAAGGCACAGTACTCGCTCCCATCTTGTTCCTCATCCTCATATCCGACATAGACAAGGATGTCAGCCACAGCACCGTGTCTTCCTTTGCAGATGACACCCGAATCTGCATGACAGTGTCTTTCCATTTGCAGACACTGCAAGGCTCCAGGCGGACATAAACCCAAAAATCTTTCAGTGGGCTGCAGAAACAATATGAAGTTTCAACGATGAGAAATTTCAATTACTCAGATATGGTAAACATGAGGAAATTAAATCTTCATCAGAGTACAAAACAAATTCTGGCCACAAATAGAGCGAAACACCAATGTCAAAGCCCTGGGAGTGATCATGTCGGAGGATCTCACCTTCAGGACCATAACATTGTATCAATCGCATCTGCTAGAAAAATGACAGGATGGATAATGAAAACCTTCAAAACTAGGGAGGCCAAGCCAATGATGACACTCTTCAGGTCACTTGTTCTTCTAGGCTGGAATTATTGCTGCACCTAACAGCACCTTTCAAGGCAGGTGAAATTGCGACTAAAAAATGTACAGAGAACCCTTTCACGGCGCGCATAACGAAGATAAAACACCTCAATTACTGGGAGCGCTTGAGGTTCCAAAAACCTGTTTCCCTGGAACGCAGGAGGGAGAGTTTACTGATTATATACCCCTGGAAACCCTAGAGGGACTGGTCCCGAACTTGCACACGAAAATCACTCACTACGAAAGAAAAAGACTTGGCAGACGATGCACCATCCCCTAATGAAAAGCAGGGGTGTCACTTTGCACGTTAGAGACCATACGTAAGTGTCAGGGGCCCGAGACTGTTCAAATGCCTCCCAGCACACATAAGGGGGATTACAAAAGGGCCCCTGGCAGTCTTTTAAGCTGGACTGGAAAAAAGCACCTAAAGTCAGTTCCTGATCAGCCGGGCTGTGGCTGTACGTTGGTTTGCGTGCAGCCAGCAGCAACAGCCTGGTTGATCAGGCTCTGATCCACCAGGAGGCCTGGTCACAGACCGGGCCGCGGGGGCGTTGACCCCCGGAATCTCTCCAGGTAAAAACCCGGCCACGGGGCACCCAAATATAAAAAAGGTTAAAAAAAAAAAAAGGGGACGGGAGGCTCGAACCGTGGCCTGGTGGTGGCAGTATAGGACTACCACTGAGCTACGAGGCTCTTAATAAGATATACCTTGAAACGGAACTTCTGTCTATGGCTCCGTCAGCTGCACCAACTGTCACCTCCTACTGTTTCTTTCCCACAGCCCAGGAGCTATCGCAGTAAACCTATCGTTACCTCCATCAAAGCCATATAGTCTATGAACTTAGTTTGTCATAATAAACGACTGTAAATGGTGGCCTGGTGGCTAAAGCTCCCGCTTCACACACGGAGGGCCCGGGTTCGATTCCCGGCGGGTGGAAACATTTCGACACATTTCCTTACACCTGTTGTCCTGTTCACCTAGCAGCAAATAAGTACCTGGGTGTTAGTCGACTGGTGTAGGTCGCATCCTGGGGGACAAGATTGAGGACCACAATGGAAATAAGTTAGACAGTCCTCGATGACGCACTGACTTTCTTGGGTTATCCTGGGTGGTTAACCCTCCGGGGTTAAAAATCCGAACGAAATCTTATCTTATGAACAACAAGAAAAATGAGCGGGAGGTTCGAGCTGTTTCTGTATATCCTGTTATGAGAGTGGTGAGTGGTACCTGGACCTGCCACCAGGGCCACGGTTCCTGGTAGGAGCACGCCCACAGGATGGGTATGGGGTGCATAATAAACATATTAAACTAACTAACTCCTGGTAGGAGAGTGGTACCTGGACCTGCCACCAGGGCCACGGTTCCTGGTAGGTGAGTGGTACCTGGACCTGCCACCAGGGCCACGGTTCCTGGTAGGTGAGTGGTACCTGGACCTGCCACCAGGGCCACGGTTCCTGGTAGGTGAGTGGTACCTGGACCTGACACCAGGGCCAAGGTTCCTGGTAGGTGAGTGGTACCTGGACCTGCCACCAGGGCCACGGTTCCTGGTAGGTGAGTGGTACCTGGACCTGCCACCAGGGCCACGGTTTCTGGTAGGTGAGTGGTAAGTGGACCTGCCACCAGGGCCACGGTTCCTGGTACGTGAGTGGTACCTGAACCTGTCACCAGGGCCACGGTTCCTGGTAGGTGAGTGGTACCTGGACCTGCCACCAGGGCCACGGTTCCTGGTAGGTGAGTGGTACCTGGACCTGCCACCAGGGCCACGGTTCCTGGTAGGTGAGTGGTAAGTGGACCTGCCACCAGGGCCACGGTTCCTGGTAGGTGAGTGGCAAGTGGACCTGCCACCAGGGCCACGGTTCCTGGTAGGTGAGTGGTACCTGGACCTGCCACCAGGGCCACGGTTTCTGGTAGGTGAGTGGTACCTGGACCTGCCACCAGGGCCACGGTTCCTGGTAGGTGAGTGGCAAGTGGACCTGCCACCAGGGCCACGGTTCCTGGTAGGTGAGTGGCAAGTGGACCTGCCACCAGGGCCACGGTTTCTGGTAGGTGAGTGGTAAGTGGACCTGCCACCAGGGCCACGGTTCCTGGTAGGTGAGTGGCAAGTGGACCTGCCACCAGGGCCACGGTTCCTGGTAGGTGAGTGGTAAGTGGACCTGCCACCAGTGTGTGTGCGTGTGTGTGTGTGTGTGTGTGTGTGTGGGTGTGTGTGTGTGGGTGTGTGTGAGGGTGTGTGTGTGGGTGTGTGTGTGTGGGTTGGTGTGTGAGGGTGGTGTGTGGGGTGTGTGTGTGTGGGTGTGTGTGAGGGTGTGTGTGTGGGTGTGTGGGTGTGTGTGTGTGTGTGTGGGTGTGTGTGTGTGGGTGTGTTAGGGTGTGGTGTGGGGGTGTGTGAGGGGGGTGTGTGTGTGTGTGTGGGGGTGAGGGTGTGTGTGTGGGTTTTGGTGTGTGGGTGTGGTTTGGGTGTGTGTGGGGGGGTGTGGGTGTGTGTGTGTGTGGTGGGTGTGTGTGTGGGGGGTTTGTGTGAGGGTTGTGGGGGTGGGTTTTTGTGGGGGGGGTGTGTGTGTGGGTTTTTGGGTGTGTGTGTGTGGTTTTTGGGGGTGTGTTGGGTGTGCTTCCCTTTTTGGAAGGATATATTTTTTACGCTCCCTTTTGCACCTTTTTCCTTTCGTGCGCCCCCTGTGTGTATGTGTGCGTCGCGTAGTGTGGGGTGTATGTCCCCCTTTAAAATTTTTTTAAAATTTTTAAAATCCCTTTACAATTTTTGGCCAGGGTGGAGGGATCAGTGGCTCATTTCTTTGTTTAATTTGTTTATGATGTAAACCCTTTTTAGGGGTGAAGCTGATTCAATTTCCTCTGTAAAAATTTTGGGCCCTGATTGGGGACCAGGGGCTACCCGGAGTTCATTCCCTTTTTTAAATTTTTTCAGCTATCATAACTTTGGGGTCCAGTCACTGGGGCCCATTAGTACCCTTTTTAATCTTTTTACTACCGCCCCCAAAGGGTTTTTGGGGGGCCCAAAAAAGTATTAAAACTAAAGTGTTTGGTTTTGGGTTTTGGGGGTGTGTGTGTGTGTGTGTGTGTGTGGTTTTGTGTGTGTGTGTTGTGTGTGGTGTGTGTTGGTGTGGGGGTGTGTGATTTAACAAACAATATTTGCCCCCAAAAACTCATTACAGTTTTGACCGGGTGTGGAAGTGTGAAAATTTTTTTAAATTTCTCTATAATTTTTTCATGATTGAGCCAAAGGGGGTTTAAAACGTAAGTAAAAAAATTTTAAAAGTATTCATTACCTTTTTTAACTTGTTAGCCCCATTACCTTTTTTACCCAGTTCAGCTATTTAAAACTTTGGGGGGCCCAGTCCCCGGACCCATTAAAGTACCCTCTGTAATTTTGTAAATACCTTTTTAAAAATTGTCCCGGGGTTTTGGGCCAACTTACCCCGGGGTTCATTACCTTGTAAAATTTTGAGTTCTTAAACCCTTTTTAAATTTGTGAATTCATTCCCTTTGTAAAAATTTTGATTTTATTTCCTCTGTAACTTGCTCAGCTATCAAAAAATTTTGGAGTCCCGTCCCTGGGCCAATTATTTTAACCCCTGTTAAACCCTTTTGGCTAACCCCCCACAGGGTGGGTATTGGGGGGCCCACCGCCCACAGGATGGGGGATGGGGTGCATAATAAACATATTAAAAATAAAATAACACAAGGGCCCCCGGGTTCCTGGGAGGTGAGTGGTAAGTGGGGCCTTTTCCCCCCAGGGCCACGGTTTTCCCGGGAGGTGAGGGGGAAGTGGACCTTCACCAGGGAAAGGTTCCTGGGAAAGGGGAGTGGTAAGTGGACCCGCCCCAGGGCCCCGGTTTTCCCGGTAGGTGGGGTGGTAAATGGACCTGTCACCGGGGCCCCGGTTTTTCCGGGAGGTGAGTGGGGGAAATGGGAAGTGAAGTGGGGGGAGTGTATCTGAACCGCCACCAGGGCCACAGTTCCTGGTGTTTAGGGTACCTGGACCTGCCACCCCCGGGGCCCCCGGGTTCCCCGGTAGGTGGTGGAAAATGGACCTTTCCACCCGGGCCCCCCGGGTTTCCCGGGAGGTGAGTGGGACCTGGGCCTCCACAGGGCCACGGTTTTTTGGTAGGGGGAGTGATAAGGGGGCCTGCCACCCCGGGGGGGCCCACGGTTTCCTGGCGGTGAGTGGTAATGGGACCTGCCACCAGGGCCCACGGTTCCTGGGGGAGGTGAGTGGGACCTGGAACCCGCCACCAAAGGCCACGGGTTCCCGGTTGGTGAGTTTGGGACCTGGACCGCCCCCATGGGCCCCGGTTCCTGGGAGGGATGGGTACCTGCACCTGGCCCCCCAGGGCCAGGGGCCCGGGGAGGGGAGTGGGGTACCGGGGCCCCCCCAAACCCGGGCCCCCGGGTTTTTTGGAAGGGGGATGGTACCTGGGCCCCCGTCCCAACCCGGGCCCCCCACGGTTTCCCGGTAGGGGAGTGGTACCTTTCCCTGCCCCCAGGGGCCCCGGTTCCTGTTGGGGGAGTGGTACCCGGAAAATTTCCCCGGGGCCCCGGTTTTCCCGGTAGGGTTTTTAGTGGTAATTTCCCCCTGCCACCAGGGCCAAAGGTTTCCCGGGAGGTGAGTGGTACCCGGGCCTGCCAAACCCGGGCCACGGTTCCCCGGTAGGTGAGTGGTACCTGGACCTGGCCACCCGGGCCCGGTTCCGGTAGGTGATGGTACCTGGGGCCGGCACCGGGCCACGGTCCTGGTAGGGAGGGGGGGTACCCGGACCTGTCACCAGGGCCGGGTTTCCCCCTAGGGGAGTGGGTACCTGGAAACCCGGACCAGGGCCACGGGGTTCCCGGGAGGTGAGGGTTTTCCCGGGGTTTTCCGGGGGGAGAGTTTCGGGGGGCAAAGCCCCCGCGGCCCGGTCCCGTGACCAGGCCCCCCTGGTGGATCAGCCCCCGATAAAACCCGGCTGTTGGTGCTGGCTGGGAAGTGGTAAGTGGTAAGGGGAAACCCGCCCCCCAGGGCCACGGGTTCCCCGGTAGGTGAGTGGTTTAAATGGACCTGCCCAGGGCCACGGTTTTGGGAAGGGGAGTTGTAAGTGGACCTGGCCCCCCAGGGCCACGGTTCCTGGTAGGTGAGGGTACCTGGGGCCCGCCACCCCGGGCCAGGGGGGTTCCCGGGAGGGGGGATGGGAAGTGGACCTGCCACCAGGGGCCCCGGGGTTTCCCGGTAGGTGAGTGGGAAGTGGACCTGCCACCAGGGCCCCCGGGTTTCCCGGTAGGGGAGTGGTAAATGGATCTCCGTCAGGGCCCCGGTTTTTTTGGTAGGTTTTGGGGTGGTACCTGGGCCTGCCACCAAAGGGCCCCCGGGGTTTTGGAGGTGGTGGGACCTGGGTCCCGCCACCAGGGCCACGGGTTTCCCGGAGGTGGGGTGGTAAGTGGACCTTCCACCCCCCCCACGGTTCCCGGTAGGTGAGTGGTTTAAATGGACCTGCCACCAAAGGGCCCCCGGTTCTGGTAGGTGAGTGGTACCTGGCCTGCCCCCAGGGCCCGGTTTTTTCCCGGTAGGGGGAGTGGTACGTGGGCCTCCACCAGGGCCACGGGGTTTGGTATGTGAGTGGTACCTGGGCCTGCCACCAGGGGGGCCCCGGGTTTCCCGGTAGGTGGGGTTTGGTTTCTTGGACCTGCCCCCAGGGGGCCCCGGTTCCCGGTAGGGGGGAGTGGTACCTGGACCTGCCACCCGGGGCCCCCGGTTCCTGGAAAGGGGAGTGGGGGATTGGGACCCGCCAAACCGGGGGGACGGTTTTCCCGGGGGGGTGAGGGGGGGACCTTGGGCCCGCCACCAGGGGCCCCGGGTTCCCCGGGAAGGGGAGGGGGTAATTGGGGCCTGCCACCGGGCCACGGTTCCTGGTAGGTGAGTGGGACCGGACCTCCCCCAGGGGCCCCGGTTTCCCGGTAAGTGAGTGGTACCTGGGCCCGCCCCCAGGGGCCCCGGTTCCTGGTAGGTTAGTGGTACCGGACCTGTCACCAGGGGGGCCCCGGTTTCCCGGTAGGTGAGTGGTACCTTTGGGCCTGCCCCCAGGGCCCGGTTCCTGGTAGGGGAGTGGTACTTTGGGCCCGGCCACCAGGGCCACGGGTTTTTGGGAGGTGAGTGGGACCCCGGACCTGCCACCAGGGGGCCAAAAGGTTTTTTGGTAAGTGGTGGGACCGGGGCTTGCCACCAGGGCCACCCGGTTTTTCCGGTTTGGTGATGGGTTTCCCGGACCCGGGGCACCAAAAGGGGCCCCGGGTTTCCCGGTATTTAGTGGTACCTGGACCTGCCACCGGGCCAGGTTAAAAGATAAAAAAGGGAGAGTAAGATTTTCGTTGGAAATTTTTAACCCCCCGGGGGTTTGCCACCCCGGATAAACCCCAAAAAAAAGGGCAGTGCCCTCATCGAGGGCTGTTAAATTTTTTTCCATTGTGGTCCCAAAAACTTTTCCCCCCGGTTTCGACTACAAACCTTTGACTAACACCCCGGTACCTATTTTGGCTGCTAGGGGGGGGAAACAGGGCAACAGGGGTAAGGAAAAAGTGTCAAATTTTCCACCCCCGGGGGGAAACGAACCCGGGGCCCCCGTGTGTGAAGCGGGGGCTTTTGGGCCCCAAAGGGCCCCCGGGGCCCCCGGGTTTCCCGGGACGTGAGTGGTACCCGGACCAAACCCCCAGGGCCAAAGGGTTTTCCCGGTAAGTGAGTGGTACCTGGACCTAAACCCCCAGGGCCCCCGGGGTTCCCGGAAGGGATGGGGAAGTGGAACCTGCCCCCGGGGGCCCCGGTTCCTGGTACGTGAATGGTACCTTTTTCCCCACCACCCGGGCCACGGTTCCCGGGGAAGGGTGAGTGGTAAAATGGGCCTGCCACCAGGGGCCCCGGTTTCCTTGGGAAAGTGAGTGGGCCCGGACCTGTCACCAGGGCCACGGTTCCCGGGGGCGTGGGGGTGGTACCTGGGCCTGTCACCAGGGCCAAAGGTTCCTTGGGGAGGTGAAATGGGACCTGGGCCTGCCACCGGGCCCCGTTCCGGTACGTAGTGGACCTGGCCTGTCACCCGGGCCAAAGGTTCCTGACTGAGTGGGTACCTGGACCTACCCCCGGGGAACGGGTTTTTTGGAAGGTGAGTGGGAAAATGGACCTGCCCCCAGGGGGGCCCCGGTTCCTGGGGAAAGGGGGTGGTACCTGGACCCCACCCCCGGGCCACGGTTTTCCCGGGGACTTTAGTGGGGACCTGGACCTACCACCGGGGGAAAGGTTCCTGGAAGGGGAATGGTAAATGGACCTGCCACCCGGGGCCCCGGTTCCTGGGACGTGAGTGGTACCTGGACCCCAAACCCCCGGGGGGGCCCCGGTTCCTGGAAGGGGAGTGGGAATGGACCTGCCCCCCCAGGGCCCCCCGGTTTTCCGGGTTTTCGGAGTGGGGAACCCCGGACCTGTCACCCCGGGCCCCGGTTTCCCGGTTCGTGAGTGGGACCTGGCCCGTCACCAGGGCACGGTTCCCCGGGGAGGTTAAATGGGGAACCTGGACCTGGGGCCCCCAAGGGGCCAAAGGTTCCTGGTTTTCGTGAGTGGTACCGGACTTTCACCAGGGCCACGGTTTTTTGGGAAAAAAGGGGTGGTACCCGGACCTGTCACCCAGGGCCACGGGTTCCCGGTTTGGGAGAGTGGTACCCGGCCCCCCCACCAGGGCCCCCGGTTCCGGGTAAGGGGGGGGGAGGGGGGGTACCTGGACCTGTCAAACCCGGGCCACGGTTCCTGGTAGGTGAGTGGGACCTGGACCTACCACCAGGGTACGGTTTCCCGGAAGGTGAGTGGTAAGTGGGACCTGCCCCAGGGCCACGGTTGCTGGTAGGGGGAGGGTACTGGACCAGCCACCAAAGGGCCCCGGTTCCTGGTTTCGTAGGGGGTACCTGGACCTGTCACCCGGGCCACGGTTCCCCGGAGGTGAGTGGGAACCCGGGCCTGGGCCCCCAAGGGCCAGGGGTTGCCTTTTGGGAGGGGGAGTGGTACCGGACCTGCCACCAGGGGGCGGTTTTTGGTAGGTGATGGTAAGTGGACCCGCCCAAACCCGGGCCACGGTTCCTGGTACGTGAGTGGCAAGGGGGACCTGCCACCCCGGGCCCCGGTTCCGGAAAGGGGAGTGGTTTCCTTGACCCGCCACCAGGGGGCCCCGGTTTCCCGGTAAAGGGGATGGTAAGGACCTGCCACCCGGGCCACGGGTTTCCTTTGGGAGGTTTAGTGGTAAGGGGACCGTCCCCCGGGCAAAGGTTCCTTTTTAGGTGAGTGGGAAGTGGACCTGACCAGGGCCACGGGTTTCCCGGGAGGTGGTGGTTTCCTTGCCCTGCCACCAGGGCCCCCGGTTTCTGGTTTGGGGAGTGGACCTTGACCTTTACCAGGGCCACGGGGTTCCCGGTAGGGGGAGTGGTTTCCTTGCCTGCCACCAGGGCCACGGTTTCTGGTAGGGGGGCAAGTTTGGGCCTGCCACCGGGGCCCCGGGGTTTCCCGGTAGGTTGGGGTACCTTTTACCCCGCCACCGGGCCAGGTTTCTGGGGAGGTGAGTGGCAAAGTGGGGCCTGCCCCAGGGCCCCGGTTTTCCCGGTAGGGGGAGGGGGCAAACCCTTTACCCGCCCCCGGGCCACGGTTTCTGGGGAGGGGAGGGGGCAAGGGGGGACCTGCCACCAGGGCCCCGGGGTTTCCTGGTTGGGGGAGTGGTTTCCTTTTACCTGGGGCCCCCAGGGCCACGGTTTCTGGTAGGGGGAGTTGGGACCCCGGGCCCGCCACCGGGCCACGGGTTTCCCGGGAGGTGATTTGGGAATGGAGCTGCCAAACCCGGGCCACGGTTTTGGGAGGTGGGGTGGCAAGTGGACCTGCACCCCCAGGGCACGGTTTCTGGCAGGTGAGTTTGGGAAGTGGACCTGCCCCCAGGGGGGGCCACGGGGTTTCTGGTTTGGGGTGTGGTAAGGGGGGGCTGCCACCAGGGGCCAAAGGTTCCGGTTTGGGAGTGGTACCCGGGCCTGCCACCCCGGGGGGGCCCTGGTTCCTGGTAGGTGAGTGGGACCTGGACCCCGCCACCATGGCCACGGGGGGCCGGGTAGGTGGGGGGGGGTGGGGACCTACCCGGGGGGCCACCGGGCCCGGTTCCTGGTAGGTGGGGTGGTACCTGGACCCGCCCCCCAGGGCCACGGTTCCGGTAGGGGTGGTACCTTGGGGGGGCCTGGGCCCCGGGGCCCTGGGTTTCCGGAGTGTGTGTGGGGGTACCTGGACCTGCCCCCAGGGGCCCCGGTTCCTGGTAGGGGGGAAATGGTACCTGGGCCTGCCAAAAAGGGCCCGGTTCCTGGTTTTTGAGTGGACCTTTGGGCCTGCCCCAGGGGGCCACGGTTCCGGTAGGTGAGTGGTACCCCGGACCGCCACCAGGGGGGACGGTTCCTGGTAGGAGAGTGGGGAAACCCCGGGCCCCGCCACAGGGGAAGGTTCCTTTGTAGGTGAGTGGACCTTGGGCCTGCCACCAAAGGGGCCCCGGTTTCCCGGTAGGTGAGTGGGGGACCGGACCTGCCACCAGGGCCCCGGTTCCGGTAAGTAGTGGTACCCGGGCCCGCCCCCCAGGGGCCCCGGTTCCCGGTAGGTTTAGTGGGACCTGGGGCCTGCACCAGGGGCCACGGTTCCGGTAGTTGAATGGTACCTTTACCTGCCACCCGGGGCCCCCGGGTTTTCCCGGTAGGGAAAATGGACCCCGGGACCTGCCCCAGGCCACGGTTCCTGGTAGGGGAAATGGAAACCCGGGGCCTGCCCCCAGGGGCCCCGGTTTTCCCGGTAAGTAGTGGACCTGGACCCCACCCGGGCCCAAAGGGTTTTTTTGGGAGGTGAGTGGTACCTGGACCTGCCCCCAGGGCCCCCGGGTTTCCCGGGAGGGGAGTGGTACCCTTTTGGGCCTGCCACCAAAGGGGCCCCGGTTTTCCCGGTAGGGAGTGGTCCTGGACCCGCCACCAAGGGCCCCGGTTTTCCCGGGGGAGGTGAGTGGTACCTGGACCTGGCCCCCCAGGGCCACGGTTCCTGGTAGGGGAGTGGAAACCCGCCCCCTGCCACCGGGCCCACGGTTCCTGGTAGGTGAGTTGGGACCCGGACCTGCCACCAGGGCCCCGGTTCCGGGGGGAGGGGAGTGGTACCCGGGCCTGCCACCGGGGCCCGGGTTTTCCCGGGAGGTGAGTTGGGAAACCCGGAAAATTTCCACCCGGGCCACGGTTCCTGGGTTTTTTAGTGGTACCTGGACCTGCCCCCAGGGGCCCGGTTCCCGGGGGGGGGGAGTGGGACCCTGGAAACCCCGCCACCGGGCCACGGGGTTCCCGGGAGGTGAGTGGTACCTGGGCCTGGCCCCCAGGGCCATGGTTTCTGGGGGTGAGTGGGACCTGGACCTGCCCCCCGGGCCATGGTTCCCGGAAAGGGGAGGGGGGTACCGGACCTGCCCCCAGGGCCCCGGTTCCCTGGTGGTTTTTTGGTACCGGGCCCGCCACCAGGGGGCCCCGGTTTCCTGGTAGGTTTTTGGGGTACCTGGGACCTGCCACCAGGGGCCAGGTTCCTGGTGGGGAGTGTACCCTGGGGGCCTGCCCCCCCAGGGGGCCCCGGTTCCCCGGTAGGGAGTGGGTACCTGCACCGCCCCGGGGGGGGGGCCCCGGGGCCCGGGGGGTGGAGTGGTAACCTGGAACCCGGGCCACCAGGGGGGGCCCCGGTTTTCCCGGGGGGTGATTTGGTACCTGGGGCCAGCCAACCCAGGGCCACGGTTCCTGGTAGGTGAGTGGTTCCTGGACGCCACCAGGGCCCCGGGCGGGTTTCCCGGTAGGGGGGTGGGGTCCCCCGGGCCCGCCACCAGGGCCACGGTTTTTCCCGGTTTGGTGAGTGGTACCTGGAACCCCACCAGGGGCCACGGTTTCCGGTAGGTGAGTGGTACCCTTTTGGGCCTTTCCACCGGGCCATTTTGGGGTTTTTGGTAGGTGAGGGTACCCGGGCCTGCCACCCAGGGCCATGGTTCCTGGGAGGTGAGGGGGGGTTCCTGGAAACCCGCCCCCCCGGGGCCACGGTTCCTGGTAGGTGAGTGGTAACCCCGGGCCTGCCACCGGGGAAACGGGTTTCCCGGTAGGGGGAGTGGGACCCGGACCTTTCCACCCGGGGGGCCCCGGGTTCCTTGGGAGGGTGATTTGGGCCTGGGGCCAAACCCCCAGGGGCCCCGGTTCCTGGGATGGTTGGGTTTTCCCCGGACCTGGGGCCCCCGGGAAAACGGGTTCCCGGTAGGTGGGGTTGGGACCGGGGCCTGCCACCCAAGGGGCCCCGGGGTTTCCCGGTAGGTGGATGGACCTGGGCCCCCAAAAACCACGGTTTTCCCGGTAGGGAGTGGGGACCGGGCCTGCCACCGGGCCACGGTTCCTGGTAGGTGGTGGTACCTGGACCTGCCCCCCAGGGGGCCAAAGGGGTTTCCCGGGGGGATGGTACCCGGACCCGCCCCCAGGGGGACGGTTTCCCGGTAGGTGAGTGGTACCCACCTACCACCCGGGCCACGGGGTTTCCCGGTAGGGGGGGTGGGACCTGGACCTTCCCCAGGGGGGCCCCGGTTCCGGGAGGTGAATGGTACCTGGACCTAAACCCCCAGGGGCCCCCGGTTCCTGGTAGGGGAGTGGGGCCTGAACCCACCACCAGGGGGCCCCGGTTCCCGGTTTGGTGGAGGGGTAACCCGGAACCCGCCCCCAAGGGCCCCGGTTCCGGTAGGGGGAGTGGTACCTGGACCCGCCCAAGGAAAAACGATTCCGGGGTTGGTGAGTGGTTTCCTGGACCTGCCAAACCCGGGCCCACGGGGTTCCCCGGTAGGGGAGTGGTACCTGGACCTACCCCCAGGGCCCGGTTCCCGGTAGGGAGTAATTTCCTGGGCCCCGCCACCAGGTCCACGGTTCCTGGTTTCTGAGTGGTACCTGGACCTGGCCCCCAGGGGCCCCGGTTCCTGGTAGGTAGTTGGGACCCGGGGCCCCGCCCCCAGGGGGACGGTTCCGTGGGAGGGGGGTTGGTACCGGGGGCCCCACCACCAAGGGGGGGGCCCGGTTCCGGGGGTTTTGAGGTGGGAGGCCTGGGGGCCTACCACCAGGGGGCCCCGTTTTCCCGGTAGGTGGGGGTACCTGGACCTACCCCCCAGGGGCCCCGGTTCCTGGTAGGTGAGGGGGTACCCGCCCTGCCACCGGGGCCCCCCGGGGTTTTTCCCGGTAGGTGATGGTACCTGGCTGCCAAACCCGGGCCACGGTTTTCCCGGGAGGTGGGGTGGTAAACCTGGACCTGTACCAGGGGCCCCGGCGGTTCCGGAGGGTGAGTGGGACCTGGACCTGCCCCCCAGGGGGCCAAAGGTTCCCCCGGTAGGTGATGGTTTCCTGGACCGCCACCAGGGCCACGGTTCCTGGGAGGTGAGTGGTACCTGGACCTACAAAGGGGCCCGGTTTCTGTTTCGCCCTCCCCCTGTAATTTATTTTTTTTGCATTGTTTTTTACGACTTACCTTTTTGTTCCTATGGTTTTTGTTACTATGAAGGGAAAAAATTGTAATCACTCAAAAATTTTTGGGAAATGTAGCTTCCCCTCGCTACCCCACCAGCTTACACACCCGGGAAAACCCCCGGGTTTGATTTCCCGCATGGGGGAAACGTAAGGGGGTGTTTCCCCAAGACACCTGCGCCAGGTTTACCTAGTAGGGAAAATTTGGTACCTGGGTGTTAAATGGATGGTGTGGGGGCCCCATCCTGGGACAAAAGTGACCTAATTTTCCAGAAAAAGCTCAGCATAAAAAGCGGCTTTGTATATAGTAGTATGTTAATTTATTTTCCCCCCCAGGACTGTATTTCCTTGTCATGTACTTTACCCGGGGAGGGTTTCGGGGGGTAACGCCCCCCGCGGGGTCGGTCTGAGGGCTAAAGGGCCCCATGGTGGATCAGGGCTGATCAACCCGGGTTTTTCACTTTCCCGGGCCCAAAGCCAAACCCTTTTTTTTTCTTTTTTGTGTCTGAAGTAAATACACGATCCCAAATGGATTGTGGGAAAAGTGCAGTTGCATCAAGTTTTTTTAAAACCGCGATTAACTGTATAAATGTAGGCAAAAAAGAGCATTTAACCCCCCCATGGAAGAAGTGTTCATTTAATTCACATACCCCCAAGTCCTCCCCAAAACCCCAAACTTAAAAACCCCGTTTTAGTAAATCCACACTTAATAAATGTGCAATCTATATCTACAGGGGCCCTTAAAAACCCAAAATCAACCTTTACCCAAAACGTTTTTCTTTGATAGTTGTGACCGAACCCAAAGGAAAAACACCAACCAAACCCTCTCTACGGAAATTTCCCTTTTTCCCACTAAAACCAAAAAATTTCCAATTATGTCAAAGGCCCAAAAACGGAAAACCCCCCCGAGAACTCTAGAAATGCAGACAAATTCATCAACCCTTTAAAACTACCCTTAGAAAACATCTTTTTCTCCCTGATACAAACCCCTCAAAATAACTTTTCAAAAGAATTAACCCCCTTTGGGGGGGTTTACATTACACTCACTCACCCCTTTGGGCCAAAAACAGAAATATTAATCTCCCCAAATTTTTAAAAAATTTTAAACCTGTGATACTCCAATACTGGAAAAATATGTACTGTGCCCCAAAAAAAAAAACTTTACATTGTAAACTCACAAACTAGTATTTAGGCACTTTGCCATAATACCAACTTACTTTCATTTAAATTTTAATATTTTACAATTAAGAATAAAACTAAGTCTGCCCGAAATGCTTAGCCATGCTAAGCGTTCTAGTTGTACACTCTGTAATCACAATTTTACTACATGTAAACCACACAATAACCAAATTTCTGTAAACTCAGCATTGTAATCCTTATAGAGAATAAACTTTGAATTTGAATTTGAATTTGAAAGAAGCTCATTGCTAGTAATCCCTTCCTTAAATCTCTTGTTAGAGCAACTGCTCAAGAAGAAATTTCTCACCTAGCTGGTAGTAATAAGTTATCACAAGTTATATACACTGATGGATCTAAACAGGAGTCTTCTGGCAGGGCTGCATCTGCTCTTGTTGCCACCTCCCTTGTTAAAACGATAATAAATTTGTTGAGTTAGGCATAAGAATTAATAACTGGGCGTCTACATTGCAAACTGAATTGTTTGCAATCCTAATGGCGCTAAAGCTAACTTATCACACATTAGATTACTCCTTCATGATAAAGTTGATATGTTAGCCAAGAAGAGTACCCAGAAGAAGAATGTAGAATATAACTTTGGTATAACTGTGTCTAGCATTAGGAATAATATTAGGAGAGAAGTAAATAATGAAAATGATTGTTATAGGAATGCAGTTAGAAGCCTGAGTAGATCTATAACCCACTATGATAACATGAACGTAGATAAGTATGTTTATGGAGCAACTTGCAATGTGAACAGACTGACTGATGTTGTAGTGGCCAGGCTTAGGCTTGGTTACAAGTACTTCTGGCAGTTTGGGAGACACACAGATGATTATCAAACTAAATGTAAATTATGTGATCAGACATATGGTCACTCTCTTGAACACTATGTGCTTAATTGTCCACTTATTGAAGAATACAGAGACAGACAGTATAATAACCTATGTGACATGTCAAGATATCTTATTAATGAAAATAAGATACCAGATATACTAAGCAAATTTCCTAAATTTGTTTGTAACAGATAAGTGAACTATAGATATATAGATAAATAAATAAATAAATAAAGTTTATTTCTTTGTAATGGTTACAATGTGTAATTACAATTTTGATTTGTTAAGTACAAAGATAGCCACTATCATGCCGAGGCATTTCGGGCAAACTAATCCTAATACACAGTAACTAATTAAAACTAGATAAGAGAATAGTACATAGTAATTATACTCAAAACTAAACATGGAATAGTGGTTAGCTGTTTTACAATCTTATTTGAACTTAATAAGCATTATGTAAGCTTAGTACAAAATGTAACTTACAAGTAATGGTGCATGTGGTAATATTTTATGGAATGGCAGAATTAAAAGCCAGGAGGTCACATGATAAGACTAATCAGCAGATGTTCGGTCGATTTGATTAATATTGTAAGATAAGAAGGAGGGGTGTTAGTGTTGCAGTTTAAAAACTGTAGTGTAAAGCACCCTTCTGGCAAGACAGTGATGGAGTGAATGATGGTGAAAGTTTTTCTTTTTCGGGCCACCCTGCCTTGGTGGGAATCGGCCAGTGTGATAATAAAAAAAAAGACGATTTTTTAGCAGAGTCCTAAATTTATAAGCTGTCTGGGGATCCTTGACCTGTTCCGGTAGCGAGTTCCATATCTTCCGGCCTTTCATGAGCATAGCGTTCTTGCATAGTGAGAGTCTGACTCGAGGGATATTGAAAAGGGCCTTATGCCTTGTATTGTGACTGTGCATTCTGTTGTAACTGTCGAGTAGTTTTAGGGGAGGGTTTACAGTGGAGTTTAATGTTCTGTATCACAATAATAAGAGTGTATGTCTTGTATATTTAGCAAGTTGAGACTTTTGAAAAATGGTGGAGTGTGTTGTCTAGCACAGGAGCTGGTTATTACCCGCACACCAGCTTTTTGTTGGATTATTAAGGGTCTAAGGTGGTTGGCGGTTTACCTGGAGTTTACCTGAAGAGAGTTCCGGGGGTCAACGCCCCCGCGGCCCGGGCTGTGACCAGGCCTCATGGTGGATCAGAGCCTGATCAACCAGGCTGTTACTACTGGTTGCACGCAATCCAACGTACGGGCCACAGCCCGGCTGGTCAGGTACTGACTTTAGGTACCTGTCTAGTGCCTGCTTGAAGACAGCCAGGGGTCTATTGTTAATCCCCCTTATGTATGCTGGTAGGCAGTTGAACAGTCTTGAGCCCCTGACACCCCTGCTTTTCATTGGGGGGATGTTGCATCGTCTGCCAAGTCTTTTGCTTTCGTAGTGAGTGATTTTCGTGTGCAAGTTCGGTACTAGTCCATCTAGGATTTTCCAGGTGTACATAATCATTTATCTCTCCCTCCTGCGTTCCAGGGAGTACAGATTCAGGAACTTCAAGCACTCCCAGTAATTGAGGTGTTTTATCTCCGTTATGCGCGCCGTGAAAGTTCTCTGTACATTTTCTTGGTCAGCAATTTCACCTGCCTTGAAAGGTGCTGTTAGTGTGCAGCAATATTCCTGCCTAGATAGAACAAGTGACCTGAAGAGTGTCATCATGGGCTTGGCCTCCCTAGTTTTGAAGGTTCTCATTATCCATCCTGTCATTTTTCTAGCAGATGCGATTGATACAATGTTATGGTCCTTGAAGGTGAGATCCTCCGACATGATCACTCCCAGGTCTTTGACGTTAGTTTCTCGCTATATTTTGTGGCTGGAATTTGTTTTATACTCTGATGAAGTTTTAATTTCCTCATGTTTACCATATCTGAGTAATTGAAATTTCTCATCATTGACCTTCATATTGTTTTCTGCAGCCCATTGAAAGATTTGGTTGATGTCCGCCTGGAGCCTTGCAGTGTCTGCAATGGAAGACACTGTAATGCAGATTCGGGTGTCATCTGCAAAGGAAGACACGGTGCTGTGGCTGACATCCTTGTCTATGTCGGATATGAGGATGAGAAACAAGATGGGAGCGAGTACTGTGCCTTGTGGAACAGAGCTTTTCACCGTAGCTGCCTCGGACTTTACTCTGTTGACTACTACTCTTTGTGTTCTGTTAGTGAGGAAATTATAGATCCATCTACCAACTTTTCCTGTTATTCCTTTAGCACACATTTTATGTGCTATTACGCCATGGTCACACTTGTCGAAGGCTTTTGCAAAGTCTGCATATACTACATCTGCATTCTTTTTGTCTTCTAGTGCATTTAGGACCTTGTCGTAGTGATCCAATAGTTGAGACAGACAGGAGCAACCTGTTCTAAACCCATGTTGCCCTGGGTTGTGTAACTGATGGGTTTTTAGATGGGTGGTGATCTTGCTTCTTAGGACCCTTTCAAAGATTTTTAGGGATATGGGATGTTAGTGCTATTGGTTCTGTAGTTCTTTGCTGTTGCTTTACTGCCCCCTTTGTGGAGTGGGGCTGTTGTTTTTTTTAGTAACTGTGGGACAAACCCCCGTGTCCATGCTCCTCTCCATAGGAGGGAAAAGGCTCGTGATGGGGGCTTCTTGCAGTTCTTGATGAACACGGAGTTCCATGAGTCTGGCCCTGGGGCAGAGTGCATGGGCATGTCTTTTTATCGCCTTTTTCGAAGTCATTTGGCGTCAGGATAACATCGGATAGGCTTGTGTTAATCAAATTTTGTGGCTCTCTCATAAAAAACTTAATTTTGATCTTCGACTCTCAGTCTGGTTAGCGGCTTGCTAAAAACTGAGTCATATTGGGACTTGAGTAGCTCACTCATTTCCTTGCTGTCATCTGTGTAGGATCCATCTTGTTTAAGTAGGGGCCCAATACTGGACGTTGTTCTCGACTTCGATTTGGCATAGGAGAAGAAATACTTTGGGTTTCTTTCGATTTCATTTATGGCTTTTAGTTCTTCCCGCGATTCCTGACTCCTATAAGATTCCTTTAGCTTAAGTTCGATGCTTGCTATTTCTCTGACCAGTGTCTCCCTACGCATTTCAGATATATTGACCTCTTTTAGCCGCTCTATTATTCTTTTCCGTCGCCTGTAAAGGGAGCGCCTGTCTCTTTCTATTTTACATCTACTCCTCCTTTTTCATAGAGGAATAAGCCTTGTGCATACATCGAGTGCCACCAAGTTAATCTGTTCTAGGCATAAGTTGGGGTCTGTGTTGCTTAGTATATCTTCCCAGCTTATATCGGTTAGGACTTGGTTTACTTGGTCCCACTTTATGTTTTTGTTATTGAAGTTGAATTTGATGAATGCTCCCTCGTGAGTAGTCTCATTATGTCGGTCTGGGGCTCCACGCATACATGTCTGAACCTCAATTATGTTGTGATCTGAGTATATTGTTTTTGATATGGTGACATTTCTTATCAGATCATCATTGTTAGTGAAGATGAGGTCAAGTGTATTCTCCAGTCTAGTAGGCTCTATTATTTGCTGGTTTAAATTGAATTTTGTGCAGAGATTTAAAAGCTCGTGTGAGTGCGAGTTTTCATCAGGGCTGCCTCCTGGTGTTATTACTGCATCAATATTATTTGCTATATTCCTCCATTTTAGGTGCCTTAAGTTGAAATCCCCAGGAGCAGATTGTTGGGTGCAGGAGCTGGAAGATTTTCCAGACAGTGGTCAATTTTTAACAGCTGTTCCTGGAATTGCTGGGATGTTGCATCCGGAGGCTTGTAGACTACCACAATGACTAGGTTTTGGTTCTCGACCTTTACTGCTAAACTTCCACTACATCATTTGAGGCATTAAGCAGTTCTGTGCAAACGGGGGCGGGGGGGGGGAGGAAACCCCCTCCCTTTTGCCTGTTACTCTGTCACATCTGTATGGGTTTGAACCCCTGGATCCTTTTTCGTTTCCAAGTGATCCTTTTTATGTGGGTCTAGTGAAAGCCGGAACATTCCCTTTCCCTCTGCAACAGTCCACGGATGAAAGGTTTTTTTTGGTTTGTTGCTGGCTTTAGCCCCTGTATATTTGAAAGAAGAATGTCATCAGATGGGGGTATTGTTGGGTACTGGAGGGGATTTTTTTTTTGGGCTTTTAGTTCTGTATCGTTGGTTGGAGTGGGGCCATCGTGTGGCCCACCCCAGAATGACTGGTTTTGGGGTTACGATTTTGCCTTTTCCCTCCCGTTTTTTTTCCTTCCTGGCACAAAAAAAAACCTCCCCTTTTGAGTGGCGTGGTCCCCGGGTTTTCCCCCATGGCCTGGATGTTTTGATCTTTTTTTTTCCCCTTTTAATGGTGTCCCGGGCAATTTAATTTTATGCCGTCTTTCCTGTCTGAAGATCACATTCAGGGGTGAAAAAGCTTACAGGAAGGGGAGTTTGATTTTCCTGTTTCATAGGCAGACATTTTCTAGGGTGGTCATAGTTGCACCCCAGTCTGTTTTTCCAGTTTCCCCGCCGCAGATCCCAAAAGTGATAGTATGTGCCCCGAAAGCAGTCCACGGAAAAAAAAGGTATTTTGTTGTTTGTTGGGGGCTTTAACCCTGTATATTTGCAAAGAAGAATGTCATCGGATGGGGGTTTTGTTGGTACGGGGGGGGGGGATTTTTTTCCCCGGCATTAGTATCTGTTCTGTTGGTTTGGGAGTGGGGGCCCATCGCTGTGGTTCCATAGGAAGCTGGTTTTGGTGTACGATTTCTGGCATTTCCTGCCATTTTTTTCCCTTTCCCGGGCCAAAAAAAACCTCTCCCTCTTGAGGGCTGGGGCTACCAGGTTTTCCCCATGGCCGGGGATGTTTTGTTCTTTTTTTCCCCTTTAGTTTGGCCGGGGCAATTTAAGTTATAGCACAGTTTTCCTGTACTGAAGAGGTACACATTTCAGGGTGAAAAGCTTACAGGAAGGGAGTTTGCATTTTCCTGTTGCATATGGGCAGGAAATTTAGGTGGTCATATTGCACGTCCCGTTTTTTTTCCAGATTCCCATGTTGTGGGATACCAGGTGCATAGTATGTGCACAGGTTTGGTTTCCTTTTTTCCCTTGGGTTTCGTGATGTATCCCTGTTGGTGCATGTTTCCGTCTTATTCCTATTCCCCCCAGCACCAACAATGGAGCTCCCCCAGTTTTTTTGGTAATATACTCATATTGCTATGGGTCCCCTTGTTTGCTATTTCCTGTGGATTTCTAGTTTGCAATATTGGTTTTTTTTATCTTTGACTCACTTGTTTCCCCATAGGCCCTGTCCCTTAGGTCTTTTATTGTATCCTTCCTGGTATAATTCCCCCACTACCGGCAAAATCTCCAGCTTTACCATTACTGTCTCCAGGGCAACCTCCACTTCACCCTTACTGTCTCCCAGGACAGCACCCCAGCTTCACCCCTTACTGTCTCAAGTTTTTACTTGCAGTGTCAAAGTTTTGTACTTCGTGTCAAGTTCGTACTTTCGTGCAAGTTGTGTATTTGGGGAGTGTCAAATTTGTATTGCAGTGTCAAATTGTGTACTTCAGTGCCAAGCTCTGTCTTTCCGTGTCAAGTTCGTACTTGCAGGGTCAAGTTCTGTCTTGTAGTGTAAGTTCTGATTTCAGGGCAAGTTCTTCTTGCAGTGTCAAGTTCTGTACTTGCAGTGTCAAGTTTGTTTGCAGTTTCAAGTTTTGTACTTGCAGTGTCAGTTGTTTTACTTGCAGTGAATTGTGTACTGCAGTGTCAAGTTCTGTTTTGCAGTATAATTTGTACTTGCAGTGTCAAGTTTTTATTTGAGTGTCAATTTTGTGTACTTGCAGTGAAATTTTGTATTTGTAGTGTAAATTCTGTTTTGCAGTCTCAAGTTATGTACTTGCAGTCTCAAGTTGTGTACTTGCAGTGTCAAGTTGTGTACTTGCAGTGTCAAGTTCTGTACTTGCAGTGTCAAGTTCTGTACTTGCAGTGTCAAGTTGTGTACTTGCAGTGTCAAGTTCTGTACTTACAGTGTCAAGTTGTGTACTTGCAGTGTCAAGTTCTGTACTTGCAGTGTCAAGTTGTGTACTTGCAGTGTCAAGTTGTGTACTTGCAGTGTCAAGTTGTGTACTTGCAGTGTCAAGTTGTGTACTTGCAGTGTCAAGTTGTGTACTTGCAGTGTCAAGTTCTTGTTTTGTGTCAAAAGTTTTATATTATTTAATGGGTAAAGTTCATTGGTGAAAACAGGATGTTTCTCGGAATATATTATTGGTGATTTACATGAATAATTGTGGCTCAGTGACGTCTTTGGATATGTTAGAAAATAAAACTATTTCTTGTTATATTGTCTCTCAAGGTGTTGTTGTGATATTATAAGTAGGTTGAGGAGGGTAGACGGCGAGGCTGGAGGTTGAGGAGGGTAGACGGCGAGGCTGGAGGTTGAGGAGGGTAGACGGCGAGGCTGGAGGTTGAGGAGGGTAGACGGCGAGGCTGGAGACCATGAGCTGCAAGGTAATGGTAATGACATTACTGCAATACTATTATAATTACATTTGCTTGTTTCTAAATTACATTTTATCACTGCGCTATACGAGTGATATTACTTAACAACATAGCCTGATTCCTTAATATTAATTGTGTAAGGAGGAATGGGAAGACCAGTAATGCAAAAGTTAGCAACTTGCTGCAGATGTTAAGGGTAACCCAGAAATTTACGACAAGTAGTAGATCTTTACATTAATTTTAATAAGCTGTTATATGTAAAGTTTATGTAACGTACATAAGTTATTGTGCAGCAGTGAAGTCAATAGTGCAAGTTTTTATCCCAGGTATGGATATAATATTAAACCTGAAAATTACGTCATTCCAAACCACTATCCCTCACTCTATCCCCTCTTACCCCTCCCCCCCAAAAAAAAATAATTAAATCACAGCCAATGTTTCATCTTAAAGCCAAACACGATGCCTTAAGGTCAGCAGTCCACTGGGGCAGCTGGTAGTGCTGTTGTTGTCATACAGAGTAATGGCTCTCGTAGAGAAACTGGAGCACGCATCAGTAATTGAACTTCTACCCTTCAAAACTGAACTGTTTGCTGTTCTTGCACTCACACGTCCGTGTCTCTTAAGTTGACACTTTAATTGTAACTAATTCTTTATCATCTGTAAATGTTTTTAACTCATTACGTATCAATAGTGGCATGCTTGTGTCAGAAGCTAAACACGGGTATGGTAGGATTGTGGACAGTGGAATGAGAGGACACCTGTAGATTCCAACCTCACATTGGTCTTCAGATGTGTGATAGAACTGATGAATTAGCAAAGGTGGTGGGGGAGAGTAGACTACAGTCTTGGGCTGTCAACTACTCGCTCCCATTCTATTCCTCATCATCATTTCTAACATAGACAGAAATGTAAGCCATAGCTCCGTGTCTTCCTTTCCGGGTGATACCTGGATCACCATGGCAGCGACCTCCATCGAAGACACCGCGAGACTCCAAGCGGACATCAACCAAATCTTCCAATGGGCCACTCGAAACAATATGAAGTTCAACGAGGAGAAATTTCAACTACTCAGATATGAGAAACATGAAGAAATTAAAAATGTGTCAGGGTATACAACAAATTCTAACCATACAATAGAGCGGAAAAGTAATGTGAAGGACCTGGGAGTGATAATGTCAGAGGATCTCGCCTTCAAAGATCACTACAATGTATCTACCTCATCCACTCTGAAAATGATAGAATGGATAATGAGAACCTTCGAAACTAGGGATACCAAGCTCATGATGATTCTCTTCAAATCGCTTGTGCTCTCTAGGCTGGAATACTGCTGTACACTAACGGCCCCCTTCAAGGCTGGCAACATTGCAGACCTGGAGAGTGTACAAAGAACTTTCACGGCACACATAAGTATGATAAGACACCTAAATTACTGGGAACGGTTGAAGGTCTTTGATCTGTATTCCCTCGAACGCAGGAAAGAGAGATATATGATAATATACACTTGGAAGGTCCTGGAGGGATTAGTACCAAACCTGCACACGAAAATCACTCCCTGTGATAGCAAAAGACTCGGCAGGAGATGCAACATTCCCCGGATGAAAAGCAGGGGCGCCACGAGTACACTGAGAGACAACACAATAAGTGTCCGGGGCCCAAGACTGTTCAATTGCCTCCTAGCATACATAAGGGGGATTACCAATAGACCCCTGGCTGTCTTCAAGAAGGCACTGGACAGGCACCTAAAGTCAGTACCTGACCAACCGGGCTGTGGCTCGTACGTCAGCTTGCGTGCAGGCAGCAGTAACAGCCTGGTTGATAAGACCCTGATCCACCATGAGACCTGGTCTCAGACCGGGCCGCGGGGGCGTTGACCCCCGAAACCCTCTCCAGATAAACTCCAGGTAGTAGTGTGAGGACAACACGAAAAGGACTTCGATTGAACTTAATTGACTTGAGGCTGGGGGAGACAGACAACAGTCAGTCCACATCATTCTATCATGCAGGAGGAGCCACATGTCTATGGTGCATCCAACAAAATAAGCAGATTCTTGGATGTCACTACTGCCAGCCTCCGGCTGAGTTACCAATATCTGGGAGGTTGCATCAGCATAATAAGTTTATTCAAGTATACACAAAAACAGTTACATAAATTATCATACATAGCAACACATGTGTACAGAACCTGGGATAAACCAAAAATCAGACAAAGTGACTAATTTCCACTGGGGTCCTTGTGATAAATACTATTTATTTAAAAGTTAAAAACAGGTAAGTATCTTAACTATGTAAAAGCCGTTACAGTAAAAGAAGATATACAAGGGGAGAGGTAAAATTTATTGACATTAAAGACAGGATCACATTATAAAATTACTCTCCTTCCTTATTCATGAGGTACATTTTGGCTCTCTTCTTGAAGTGGTTCATGCTATGACTGGCTTTGACACGTGCAGGCAGTCTGTTCCACACTTATATTACAGTACAGAAAAAAGTATTTGAAGCCTGACCACTGACTCAGGTACTACAGAGTTCTCCCTTTCCTCCCTACTTCTATAATTGCTTTGGTTCTCGGTCTTAACAAAATTGTCAGTAAGATATTGGGGACACTGGTTGTGAGCAATTTTATAAACATAATTTAGCTTTAGTTGTTTTACTGTCGTCAATATTCAGCTTATCCAATTGTTGTAATTCATCGTGGCATACATGTTCTCTTGGTCGCAGCTCCAGGAGGAATCTCACTATTTTGTTCTGGGTGATTTGTAGTTTGTCTTTCTTTTTTTTTTTTTTTTTGTTAAGGCAGAGTACCGTGAAGAGCAAGTGTAGTCTATAATACATTGTATGAGAGACACAGGGTCCTGTGAGCCTCACTTGGTACACACTGTGCTTGTCTGTAGAGGAACTTTAGTCTGGTATTCTCTTTCTTTACTACATTGTTCCCTATTAGTTCTCTTGACATTCTTGGGGCAAAGGGTTAGTTAGTTTAATATGTTTATTATGCACCCCATACCCATCCTGTGGGCGGTAGTCAAAAGATTACAGAGGTACATAATTGGTCCAGGGACTGGACTCCAAAGTTTTGATAGCTGAGCAAGTTACAGAGGTAATGAACTCACAATTTACAAAGGTGAATTCATTACCTCTGCAACCCGCTCAGCTATATTAACCAAGGGGATTCCCAGATATTTCACTGAATTTACTGTAATAAAAGGTTCTCCATTACACTGGACATTAAAATTATTTGCCCTTTTTAATTTGTGTTCCGTACTAAAAAGGATGGCTTCCGTTTTCCCGAGGTGTAGTGATAATTAGTTGTCTACCAACCATTTGCTACAGTACTCTAGTTTTTAGTGATAGGACATTAGCAATATCTTGTGGGTCTTTACCTGATACTAACAAAGCACTATCATCAGCGTACAGTAGTAACTTGCATTTGACGCTGATAAGCACGTCATTCACGTAACACAGGACGTGACAAATGGTTAAAAACCGACAAGTTAAAGATTGAGACACTTATGCAACATATGGGTATCTTTATTGAAGAAACGTTTCGCCACACAGTGGCTTCATCAGTCCAATACAAATCACCACTTACTAGTGTTTATGCGACAGAAGTGTAGTATGAATTAAAACATTTGCCACTTAAGTTGCCTCGTGGTATACGTCGTTATCAATATTTAGCCATGTGTTAGATCTAACTGCGGGTTCATGGCTATACCTCAACTGTTTTAGTTGTTGCCAGAACTTTCTGGGGTTATTCTTGTAGGCCTGTTCTTCAATTTTAAGCAATAGTGCCATGCCTTTGCTCCTTTTATGAGCCTGTGTACTCTGTTCCTAACTCTCTGGAAATCATTAATTAACGCTGCAATATCCTGCCTGTTTATCTTAAATCGTTTTAGCAACTGGTCTCTGAATTTTATATTATCTAATATCTCAGTAGTCGTCCAGGGTTCCTCTTTACCTCTTTAACTGGTGAGTATTATCAAGGATGGCAGTGAACGTTGTTTGGAAATTTTTCTAGGCATCATATACGTCCGTGCAACTTGTGATTACTGTCCAGTCACAATTATGTAGCCTATTTACCATCACCAGCTGATGGTAGATGAGACACATGTTCAACATTTACCATCACTAGTTGATGGTAGATGAGACACATTTTCAACATTTACCATCACCAGCTGATGGTAGATGAGACACATGTTCAACATTTACCATCAACAGTTGATGGTAGATGAGACACATGTTCAACATTTACCATCACCAGCTGATGGTAGATGAGACACATGTTCCACATTTACCATCACCAGTTGATGGTAGATGAGACACATGTTCCACATTTACCATCACCAGTTGATGGTAGATGAGACACATGTTCAACATTTACCATCACCAGTTGATGGTAGATGAGACACATGTTCAACATTTACCATCACCAGTTGATGGTAGATGAGACACATGTTCCACATTTACCATCACCAGTTGATGGTAGATGAGACACATGTTCAACATTTACCATCACCAGTTGATGGTAGATGAGACACATGTTCCACATTTACCATCACCAGTTGATGGTAGATGAGACACATGTTCCACATTTACCATCACCAGTTGATGGTAGATGAGACACATGTTCAACATTTACCATCACCAGTTGATGGTAGATGAGACACATGTTCAACATTTACCATCACCAGTTGATGGTAGATGAGACACATGTTCCACATTTACCATCACCAGTTGATGGTAGATGAGACACATGTTCCACATTTACCATCACCAGTTGATGGTAGATGAGACACATGTTCAACATTTACCATCACCAGCTGATGGTAGATGAGACACATGTTCAACATTTACCATCACCAGTTGATGGTAGATGAGACACATGTTCAACATTTACCATCACCAGCTAATGGTAGATGAGACACATGTTCAACATTTACCATCACCAGTTGATGGTAGATGGACACATGTTCAACATTTACCATCACCAGCTAATGGTAGATGAGACACATGTTCAACATTTACCATCACCAGTTGATGGTAGATGAGACACATGTTCCACATTTACCATCACCAGCTGATGGTAGATGAGACACATGTTCCACATTTACCATCACCAGTTGATGGTAGATGAGACACATGTTCAACATTTACCATCACCAGCTAATGGTAGATGAGACACATGTTCAACATTTACCATCACCAGCTAATGGTAGATGAGACACATGTTCCACATTTACCATCACCAGCTAATGGTAGATGAGACACATGTTCAACATTTACCATCACCAGCTAATGGTAGATGAGACACATGTTCCACATTTACCATCACCAGCTAATGGTAGATGAGACACATGTTCCACATTTACCATCACCAGCTAATGGTAGATGAGACACATGTTCAACATTTACCATCACCAGCTAATGGTAGATGAGACACATGTTCAACATTTACCATCACCAGCTGATGGTAGATGAGACACAGGTTCCACATTTACCATCACCAGTTGATGGTAGATGAGACACATGTTCAACATTTACCATCACCAGTTGATGGTAGATGAGACACATGTTCAAACATTTACCATCACCAGCTGATGGTAGATGAGACACATGTTCAACATTTACCATCACCAGCTGATGGTAGATGAGACACATGTTCAACATTTACCATCACCAGTTGATGGTAGATGAGACACATGTTCAACATTTACCATCACCAGTTGATGGTAGATGAGACACATGTTCAACATTTACCATCACCAGTTGATGGTAGATGAGACACATGTTCAACATTTACCATCACCAGTTGATGGTAGATGAGACACAGGTTCAACATTTACCATCACCAGTTGATGGTAGATGAGACACATGTTCCACATTCGGGTATCTTTATTCAAGAACATTTTACCTACACGTGTGTTATTCATCTACTTGTCAGTATTATATACCATCATTATAATCATCATCAGCTGATGTAGATGTCGTGCCGAATAGGTAAAACTTGAGATTTTAGCTTAAATAGCCATGCTCTTCTTGCCGAATAAGGCAAGCAAAAATTTGTATACGCAATAATTTCTCAAAAATCATTCTGAACCTAAAGAAAAAATATATTTCATTGTCTTTGTTTATTATTAAATTATTGTAAACTTATCTAAAATATACTTAGTTGGATTAGGCTAAATTAAATTGCGCACCTCACTCGCCAGTGTACAAGAAATGTCGGAGGATCTCACTTTCAAGGACCATAACATTGTATCAATCACATCTGCTAGAAAAATGACAGGATGGATAATGAGAACCTTCAAAACTAGGGATGCCAAGCCCATGATGACACTCTTCAGGTCGCTTGTTCTATCTAGGCTGGAATATTGCTGCACTCTAACAGCACCTTTCAAGGCAGGTGAAATTGCTGACCTAGAAAATGTACAGAGAACCTTCACAGCGCGCATAACTGCGATAAAACACCTAAATTACTGGGAACGTTTGAAGTTCCTCAACCTTTACTCCCAAGAAGGCAGGCAGGAGAGATACATGATTATATACATTTGGAAAATGTTAGAGGGATTAGTACCAAACTTGCACACGAAAATCATTCCCTATGAAAGTAAAAGACTCAGCAGATAATGCAACATCCCTCCAGTGAAAAGCAGGGATGTCACTAGCACGCTAAGAGACAACACAATAAGTGTCAGGGGCCCAAAACTATTCAGCTACCTCCCAGTATACATAAGGGGGATTACCAATAGAACCCTGGCTGGCTGTCTTCAAGAAGGCGCTGGAAAGGCACTTAAAGTCAGTACCTGACCAGCCAGACTGTGGTTTGTACATCGGGTTGCGTGTGGCCAGCAGTATCAGCCTGGTTGATCGGGCCCTGATCCACCATGAGGCCTGGTCACAGACCGAGCAGCAGGGGCATTGACCTCCGAAACCCTCTCCAGGTATACTCTAGGTATACTCCAGGTATACTCCAGGTATACTCCAGGTATACAGTGGTATATAACCAATCATTTTGGAAAAATATCCTTACTTTGTGTGGCACGCAAAGAGTATGTTACACTTTATTCGGCATATGTCACATTCCCATATAGGCTGCCTCCCAACCAGTGAACTGGGTGCTAAGGGTTTAACGATTTTGGCTAATCACAGGTAAGCCCGCCAAAGGTGAAGCAACGTGGTTCACTTTTGGTAAGCAAACTGACAGACTTGTCTAACTGCTGGTTGAGCACGGTGCACAGTCTCTGGCTTCTGTTTTGTCATCTGTCACATACACTTACTATTCTATCTGTACATATCGTACATAGTATACAACTGTACATGTATATATCTGGTGAAGGCAAATATACATTATATTCTATTGTTGAGTTTTATTTGCTCCGTTCCCATTACGACCAGGTTTCACAGGCCATTCTTGACTTATGTTCGTAATACTTTGCTTATTGTAAATGATTCATAACCACTTCAACTTATTTAAATTCAACAATACTTTCAAAACCACATGTAAGCTACACTAATATTTTTTTGCGACTGAATTCATAATTCATTATGACAGCAACCAGATATAAACATTTAAGTAGTTCATCACCATTGCTAAAACCCATGTCAGAAAATTTGCCCCGAGGACGAAGACACATGTGAAGGAACTGGCTAGATATGTACTTTCCTGCATGATAAAAACACGATAACAATGAGAGATATTTATCTTTTAACAGGACGATTTCCAGCAGCCTCTCTCTGGAATCGCCTTCGATGTTGCTGCAGTCGTGTCCACAGTGGCTGTGGATAGCGAGTAATCTGGGTTAACTGACCTATGGTATGTATTCCAGTATGTCAGATACCTGGATTATGATGATTACTCACGTGGGTTTCGGGGATGATAAACTAATGGCGGTCTCTAAGGTGCGAAATATTCTTTCTAACATTAGCCTAAACACTGCAGTATTTTAAAAGGACAAATGAAAGAGGAATATGACCTGCCTGACTCATTGTAGCTGGAGTCTGTGTCGTTGGAGCGACACGAGGCAGTTATCATTGTCCTTGATAGTAAAATGTAGAAGTGTCACTCGGGGAATGTTAGTGTTCGCCACAACACGTCGAGAATGTTATTGCCCAATCACATTGGTTACACTACTGTCACCCACTATTACTCGTTTATGAGTTTCGTGGGATTATCCACTCCTCAATGTTCACTCGAGAAAGGGACAGAGAGACGCTAAAAAACACTTGGTTATTAGTTCTACCGCATATTTCCTGACTCATATTAGGGAACTAGTCCAACTTTCCTAGTTTTCCTGAGATTGTCAGATAGTCTATGAATGTGCGGCCACCGCAGTTTCTTTGTTCTTTAGCAGAGTGCGGCGATGCCCTCTGTGACACATTCCCGTTCACTTCTTGTTGCAGTCTGACGCACTTGGACCCCGCAAACCGCGTCCCACAAAGGAAATGCTGACTTCAGCTTCATAGACGTTCATTGCTAGCTTTTGCAACACTCTTCATCCTAGAATTCCTGTTTCTTGGTATTAAGGGAAAATGAGATTTCGTTCGGATTTTTAACCCCGGAGGGTTAGCCACCCAGAATAACCCAAGAAAGTCAGTGGGTCATCGAGGACTGTCTAACTTATCTCCATTGTGCTCCTCAATCTTGTTCCCCAGGATGCGACCCACACCAGTCGACTAACAACCAGGTACCTATTTGCTGCTAGGTGAACAGGTGTAAGGAAACGCGTCGAAGTGTTTCTACCCGCAGAGAATCGAACCCGGGACCTCCGTGTGTGAAGCGAGGGCTTTAGCCACCAGGCCACCCGGTGGTGGTGGATTTAGTGAGTCATAATACCCTAACGTGTAGTACAAGTGGGACACAGTTTCTCACCAATTTTATATATCAACACCAACAATGTAAACATTGAGACGCTTATGTAACATCCGGGTGTCTTTATTGTGGAAACGTTTCGCCACACAGTGACTTCATCAGTCCATCAAGACTGATGGACTAATTACATCGACTCCAGGTTAATCCCTTCCTTAAATCTCTTATTAGAGCAACTGCTCAAGAAGAAATTTCTCACCTAGCTGGTAGTAATAAGTTATCACAAGTTATATACACTGATGGATCTAAACAGGAGTCTTCTGGCAGGGCTGCATCTGCTCTTGTTGCCACCTCCCTAGTTAAGAACGATAATAAATTTGTTGAGTTAGGCATAAGAATTAACAACTGGGCGTCTACACTGCAAACTGAATTGTTTGCAATCCTAATGGCGCTAAAGCTAACCTATGACACTGAGCTTGACTCTATCATCATTACTGATTCTATGTCATCATTGAAGGCTCTTGACTCATATAATGACTCCAATAACATGCTCATTGGAGAAGCCAGGTATAGATACTCAAAAATTAGGGACAAAGGAATTAATGTACAATTGCTATGGATCCCATCACACATTGGATTACTCCTTCATGATAAAGTTGATATGTTAGTCAAGAAGAGTACCCAGAAGGAGAATGTAGAATATAACATTGGTATACCTGTGTCTAGCATTAGGAATAATATTAGGAGAGAAATAAACAATGAAAATGATTGTTATAGGAATGCAGTTAGAAGCCTGAGTAGATCTATAACCTACTATGATAACATGAACGTAGATAAGTATGTTTATGGAGCAATTTGCAATGTGAACAGACTGACTGATGTTGTAGTGGCCAGGCTTAGGCTTGGTTACAAGTACTTCTGGCAGTTTGGCAGACACACAGATGATGATCAAACTAAATGTAAATTATGTGATCAGGCATATGGTCACTCTCTTGAACACTATGTGCTTAATTGTCCACTTATTGAAGAATACAGAGACAGACAGTATAATAACCTATGTAACATGTCAAGATATCTTATTAATGAAAATAAGATACCAGATATACTAAGCAAATTTCCTAAATTTGCTTGAAACAGATAAGTGAACTATAGTAGTAGATTAAATCCATATGTTTTCCCTTTTGGGGGCCCTAATTCCTAGGCCTTTTGTGTATCCATAGCCTCGCGCTACCGTCCACAGGATGGATTGGGGTGCAAATAAACTACCAAATTCGTTGGGGCAAAATCTAAAAAATTAAATCTCCAGGAAAGGGACGATCCCTAATTTCCCACTCTGATTTCACTATTCTTTTCTTTATTGGACTGATGAAGTCACGTGGGGCAAATTTCCCTCAATAAAGTACTCAAGTGTTGCACATGTGTCAAATTTTTATCAATTATGGGTTTCTCTAAGATTAGATTTTGCCACCGAAGTGGCAGTTATTGTCACCCCATAACTATCTGTGGAGGTAGGCAAAAATATATGGTACACAAAACCTAGTAACGGGCCCCTAAAGGTTAAAGGTAAAATATGGATTAATATTTACATATCTACATTCACTTATCTTTAAACAAATTTAGGTAGGAAAAATTTGCTTAGAGGCGCTACGGTAAAAAAGCTCGTTCCACAAGGCCAAACTCGCTCCCATCTTTTTCCCTATCCTCATATCCACATAGACAAGGATTCACCACAGCCCCGGTCTTCCTTTGCAGATGCACCCAATTGCATGACAGTGTTTCCATTGCACACACTGAAAGGGCTCCACGGAAAAAAAACCAAATCTTTCATGGGCTGCAAAAAACTTTGGAATTCAACATGAAAATTTCAATTACTCAGATATGGTAAACATGAGGAAATTAAATCTTCATCGAGTACAAAACAAATTTTGGGCCGAAATAGAGCAAAACACCAACGTAAAAGGACTTGGGAGTGATTATGTCGGAGGATTCCCTTAAGGGGCCATAACATTTTATCAAACGCACTCTAGAAAAAAAGACGGATGGATAATAAACCTTCAAAATAGGGGGGCCAAAACCCATGATGACACCTTCAGGTCACTTGTTCATTAGGCGGAATATTGCTGCCCCTCTAACAGCACCTTTCAAGGGAGGTGAAAATTTCGACCTAGAAAATGACAAAAACTTTCACGGCGGCATAACGGAGTAAAAACCCCTCAATTACGGGAGCGCTTTTAGGTTTTAAAAAATGATTCCCTGGAAACCAGGAGGGGAGATAATGTTTTTATACACCGGAAATCCTAGGGGGATAGTACCGAACTTGCACCGAAAAACACCATACGAAAGCAAAAAGACTTGGCAACGAGCACCATCCCCCAATGAAAAGAGGGGGGTCACTGCACTTAAGGAAACCTTTCAAAATGTCAGGGGCCCGAGACTTTCAATGTCTCCCGCACCATAAGGGGGTTAAACCCAAACCCCCGGCAGCTTCAGCTGGGACTGGACAAACACTAAAGTCAGTTCCTGATCAGGGGCTTTTGGCTCGTACTTGGTTTGCGTGCAGCCAGAGCAACGCCCCGGGTTGATCAGGGGCCGATCACCAGGAGGCCTGGTCACAGAGGGGGCGGGGGGTTTACCCCCCAAACTCCCCGGGTAAAATCCAGGTTCCCCCTTATTGGTATTTATTTTCTTTTTAATAAATATTTGAATGTCAAATAGGGTTATTAAACTGTCTGTCTCTGTATTCTTCAATAAATGGGGAAAATTAAGCACATAGTGTTCAAGACAGTGACCATATGTCGTCCTAATTTACATTTAGTTTGATATCATCTTTGGGGGTCTCCCACACGTTTCTGAAGCAGCTATTTAATAGATAAACAGTACACGAGTTCCTCAAAAATCTCCTTGGACCCCCTGGGGACCCACGTCTGGGTGCCAGCGTCTGGGTACCCACGTCTGGGTGACCCAGCGCTGGGGACCCCGCGTCTGGGTTACCAAAAGGTCTCGGTGACCCCGGCGTGTGGCCCAGGTCTGTGTGACCACGTCGGGCGACCCCGGTTCTGGGGGGACCCCGCGTTGGGGGACCCCGCTCTGGGTGACCCGCATCTGGGGGACCCCGCATCTGGGGACCCAGCATCTGGGGGACCACGTCTGGGTGCCCCGCTCTGGGTTACCAAAGGTCTCGGTTGACCCGCGTGTGTGGCCCCGCGTCTGTGTGAGCCGCGTCTGGGCGACCCCGCTTTTGGGGGACCCAGCCTTGGGGGACCCAGCATCGGGGGACCCCGCATCTGGGGACCAAGCATCTGGGTGACCCCCCATCTGGTGACCCAGCATCTGGGGACCCAGCACTGGGGGGCCCCAAACATCGGGGACACGCGTCGGGTGACCCCGCTCGGGGACCCACATCTGGGTGAAAAGCAATTTGGGGGACCCCCCCATCTGGGTGGGGCCCGCAAATTTGGGGGGACCCGCACCCGGGGGGAAACCCGCTCTGGGTTTACCCAGCATCTGGGTGAACCCAGGGACTGGGTGACCCAGCATTTTGGGTGCCCCCGCCTCTGGGTGACCCAGCCCTCTTGGGGGAACCCCGCGTTGGGGACCCAACCCCTGGGTTTACCCGGGATCTGGGTGACCAAACATCCCGGGTGACCCACCATCGGGGGGACCCCGATCTGGGTGGGGCCCAGCACCTGGGGTGCCCCGCATCTGGGTTTAACCCCGCATCTGGGTGGGCCCGCATCTGGGTGACCCCGCCCTTTGGGTTTACCCCGCATTTGGGGTTTACCACGCGTCTGGGGGGGGACAAAAAAGTCTGGGGTTTAACCCCGCATCTGGGTGCCCCGATTTTGGGTTTACCCGCTTCGGGTGACCAACCCTTTTGGGGGACCCCAGAATTTTTGGTGGGCCAAGCATCTGGGTGACCCCGCATTGGGGGACCCCGGAAAACTGGTGTGGGCCCAGCTTTTGGGTTGGACCCAGCTCTGGGTGACCCCGCGTCTGGGTGAAAAGCGTTGGGTTTACCCAGCCTCTGGGTGCCCAGGTCTGGGTTTAAAGGGTGAAAGTCAAGAACAGCACAAGGCGGGAAACTTAGGTCCCTTCCTAGCATCAAAAACTCCCCACTTTGGGATCAAGGGGAAAACCCTTTCCCCGATCCCAGTATTTCTTCAATAAACTTTCACCCCCATTTAAAGTAAATTTAAAAATAACCCCCACTATATAAAAAGTTTGGGATTTTTTTTGAGCATTAAAAACGGGAAAGGGGTTTTTCGTAAACCCAAAAACTCTGTCTAGGTAGGACGGAGGACGGCAGCGCTAAGGGAGGGACAGGAAGGAGCAGTAGGTAGGAGGGAGGACGGGAGCGCTAGGTGGGGGCAGGAAGGCAGCAGCTAGGGAGGGGGAAAGTACGGCCCGCACTAGGTAGGAGACAGGAAGGCAGCAGCTAGGTAGGAGGGGGGGGACGGCAGAGCTAGGGGAGGAGGGGGTAAGGGAGCAGTAAAGGGAGGGGCCGGAAGGCAGCAACTAGGTTTGGAGGGAGGGAAAGGGGAGCAGCTAGTAGGAGGGGGGAAGGCAGCAGCTAGGTTGGAGGGAAAGGGAAAGGGAGCAGCTGGTTGGAGGGAGGGGGGGGTAGCAGTAGGTAGGAGGGGGACGGGGCAGCAGCTAAGTAGGGAGAAGGGGAAGGGAGCAAAATAGGGAGGAGGGAGGAAGGTAGCAGCTAGGGAGGGGGAGGCGGCAGCAGCTAGGTAGGGGGGAAGGCCCCGCAGCTAGGGAGGGGGGAGGAAAGGTTTGCAGCTAGGGGAGGGGGAGGCGGCAGCAGCTAGGGAGGAGGGAGGAAGGCAGCAAACGTAGGAGGGGAGGAAGGGGGAGCAGCTAGGGAGGGGGGGAGGACGGCAGCGCTAGGTAGGAGGGGGACGGCAGCAGCTAGGTTAGGGGGGAGGAAAGGGAGCAGCTAGGTAGGAGGGGGGCGACAGCAGCCAGGTGGAGGGGGGGGGAAAGGGAGCAGCTAGGTAGGAGGGAGGGGCGGGGCAGCTAGGTAGGGGGGGGAAAGGGAGCGCTAGGTAGGAGGGAGGACCCGGGAGCAGCTAGGTAGGGGGGGGGGAAGGCCCGCGTAGGTAGGAGGGGGAAAAAGGGAGCAGCTAGGTTTGGGGGAGGGAAGGCAGCAGCTAGGTAGGGGGGGGAGGACGGCAGGGAGTAGGGGGGGGGGAGGACGGCCCGCAGTTAGGTAGGAGGGGGAAAGGAGATGCTAGGTAGGAGGGGAGGACGGGCGCCCGCTGGTTGGAGGGGGGGAAGGGGCAACTAGGTAGGGGGAGGAAAGGGAAACAGTAGGGAAGGAAGGGGGGAAGGAGGGAGCTAGGTAGGAGGGGGAAGGAGGGGTGGACGAGGGAAAAGGGAAAGGGAGCGCCCTAGGTAGGAGGGAGGAAGGCAAACAGCTAGGTGGGGGGGAGGACGGGGAGCCCGCTAGGGGAGGGACAGGAAGGGAAGCAGCTAGGTAGGAGGGAAAAGGGCGGGAAACAGCTAGGGGGAGACAGGAAGGGAGCAGCTAGGGGAAAGGAGGGAGGACGGCAGCAGTAGGTAGGGACAGGAAGGGGAGCAGGTAGGTTGGGGGAGGACGGCAGCGCTAGGTAGGAGACCGGAAGGCAGCAGCCCAGGTTTGGAGGGGGACGGCGCAGCTAGGTAGGAGGGAGGGAAGGCAAAAGCTTGGTGGAGGCCCGGAAGGAGGGCTAGGGGGGGAGGAAGGCAGCAGCTTTGGTAGGAGGGGGGGAAGGCAAATAAGGGAGGGGAGGAAGGCAAACCCGCTAGGTAGGGGGAGGAAGGTCGCAGTAGGTAGGAGGGAAAGGCGGCCCGCCGCTAAGTGGGGGAGAGGAAGGTAGCAGATAGGGGGAGGCCGGGAGGAAGGTAGCAGTAGGTAGGGAAAGGGGGGGGACGGCAGCAGCTAGGTTTTGGAGGGAGGAAGGCCCGTGTGGGGAGGGGGGAGGGAAGGTAGCAGCTTAGGGTGGAGGAGGTGCAGCTAAAGGGAGGAGGGAGGACGGCAGGGGAAAAGGGAGGGAGGGGGAAGCAGCAGCTAGGTAGGGGGAGGGGGACAGGGAGCTAGGTAGGAGGGGGAAGGCAGAAACTAGGTAGGAGGGGGGCGGCAGCAGCTAGGTAGGAGGGGGGGAAAGGAGCAGGGTAGGTGGAGGGGGACGGCAGGGAGTAGGGAGGAGGGGGGAAGGAGCAGCTAGGTAGGGGAGGGGGGAGGGCCTAGGTAGGAGGGAGGAAGGGAGAGCTAGGTAGGAGGGGGGGACGGCCCGCACTAGGTTTGGAGGGGGAGGGCAGCAGTTTGGAGGGGGGGAGGAAAGGGAGCGCCCAGGTAGGAGGGAAAGGGCGAGAAACCCTTTGGGGAGGAGGGAGGAGGCAGCAGCTTTGGTAGGAGGGAAAGGGGAGCAAAAGGGTAGGTAGGAGGGAGGAAGGAAGCAGTAGGTAGGGGGGGAGGGGAAAGGGGCAGCTAGGTACCCAGGGAGGAAGGCAGCAGCTGGTGGAGGAGGAAAAGGCCCGCGCTAGGTAGGAGGGGGGGACGGCAGCCGCTAGGGGAGGAGGAGGAAGGCAGGGGCTAGGTAGGAGGGGGAAAGGGAGCAGCTAGGTAGGAGGGAGGAAAGGAGCAGCTAGGTTTGGGGGAACGGGGAAGGCAGGGAGCTAGTAGGAGGCAGGAAAGGAGCACTGGTAGGGGGGAGGGAAAGGGAGGGAGATAGGGAGGAAAGGGGGGAAGGGAGCAGCTAGGTAGGGGGGAGGAGGGGAAAACCCGGGTAGGTAGGAGGGAGGAAGGCAGCAAACTAGGGGAGGAGGGAGGCGGCAGCAGCTAGGGAGGAGGGGGGAAGGCAGCAGCTAGGTTTGGAGGGAGGAAGGCAGCGCTAGGTAGGGGCAGGGGGGCCGCAGCTAGGTGGAGGAGGAAAGGGAAACAGCTAGGTAGGAGGGGGGGGAAGGCAGCCGTTTGGGAGGGAGGGGGGAAGGCAGCAGTAGGTAGGAGGGGGAAAGGGAGGGAGCTAGGTAGGAGGGGGGGGAAGGCAGCAGCTTGGTTGGGGGGGAGGAAGGGAGAGCTAGGGAGGGGGGAGTAAAGCCTGCTAGGTAGGAGGGAGGAAAGGGAGCAGCTAGGTAGGAGGGAGGAAGACAGCAGCTAGGAAGGAGGGGGGAAGGCAGCAGTAGGTAGGGGGGGAGGAAGGCCGGGAGGTAGGTAGGAGGGGGGACGGCCCGCAGCTTGGTAGGGGGGGGGAAAAGGGGCAGCTAAAGGGAGGGGGAGGGAAAAGGGGCAGGGTAGGTAGGGGGGGTGGGAAGGCAGCAGCTAGGGGGAAAGGGGGGAGTAAGGCAAACAGTTGGTAGGAGGCAGGAAGGCAGCAGCAGGTAGGGGGAGGGAAAGGGAGCAGGTAGGTAGGAGGGGAGGAAGGCAGAGCTGGAAAGGGGGGAGGAAAGGGAGCAGGGTAGGTAGGAGGGGGGAAGGCAGCAGGTAGGAAAGGGGGGAGGACGGGAGCAGCTAGGTAGGAGGGGGGAAAAACAGCAGTTGGTAAAAGGGAGGAAGGGACAGCTAGGTAGGAGGGAGGAAGGCAGCCCCCTTGGTAGGGGGAGGACGGCAGCAGTAGGTAGGAGGGGGGAAGGCATCAGCTAGGAGGAGGCCCAAAGGGAAAGGGAGCAGCTTTGGTAGGAGGCGGAAGGCAGCCCGCTATTTGGGGCAGGAAGGCAAACAGCAAGGGAGGAGGGAAAGGGAAGGGAAACAGCTAGGGAAAGGGGGGAGGAAGGCAGCAGCTAGGAGGAGAGAGGAAGGGAGCAGTAGGTAGGAGGGGGGGGAAGGCAGCAGCTAGGTGGAGGAGGGGAAAAAAGGCCCCCGCCCCCGCTAGGTAGGAGGCAGGAAGGCAGCAGCTACTAGGAGGCAGGAAAAGGGAGAGTTGGGAGGAGGCAGGAAGGGGCAGCTAGGTAGGAGGGGAGGGAAGGGAGCAGCTAGGTGGGGGGGAGGAAAGGGAGGCAAACAGGTAGGAGGGAGGAATGCGCGTAGGTTTGGAGGGAGGAAGGCGCAGCAAAGGGAGAGGCAGGAAGGGGAGGCAAAGGGAAGGGGGGAGGGGCGGGAGCGCTAGGTGGAGGGAGGGGCGGCAGCAGCAGGTAGGATGGAGGAAGGCAGCGGTTGGTAGGGGGGGAGGAAAAGGCCCGGGAGCTAGGGAGGGGCCCGGAAGGCAGCAGCTAGGTAGGAGGCAGGAAGGCCCGCAGTAGGTGGGGCCCCCCCCGGAAAGGGGCAGTAGGTAGGAAAGGAAAGGCAAAAGGGTTGGGAGGAGGGGGAAGGCAGCGCTTGGGAGGAGGGGGAAAAGGGAGCAGCTATTAAGAGGGAGGAAGGGGAGCAGCTAATTTTTTTTCCAAATCCCCAAAGGAACAAAAAAACCAGCTATTTTTTCCCCCAATATTTATTTGAAGGGGATCCTATTTCCCCAAGGCCCCCCCCACAGCAATTAAACCCAAAGGCACACCCCAATTTTTAAAAACAACAGCCCAATAAATTTAAAACCCACTATAGGTTTAACTTTAAATTATACCCAGGGAGGAGCAAGGGGGCCAACACAATTTTAAAAAAAAGGCAGCAGCTATGGGGGGAGGAAGGCAGCCCGTTTTTAAGGAGGGGAAAGGGAGGGACAAATGGGGGAGGGAAGGCACAGCCCCCCCATTTTGGGGGGGGGAAGAACCCCCTGGAAAACCCCCGCGTTCGGGGAGGGAAGGAAACCAGTAGGTAGGACCCCCGGGGGAAGGGAGCAGCTAAGGGGGGAGGGAGGAACCCCCCCCCCCCCCAATCCCCCCCAAAAAACACGGAAGGGAGCCGGTAGCAGGAGGGAAAAAGGGAGCACCCAGGTAGGGGAGAAGGGCCCGGGAACCCAGGGGGAGGGCCGGCCCATTGGAAAGGGCCCCCGGGCCCCCCCGCCCCGGTGGCGGGAAATACAAGGCCGAAAATAGGAAAGGGGGGAGGGGGCCCAGCCCGGATGGGGGAAAGGGGGGGCCTTGGGAAGGGGAAGGGAAGCCCAGGAAGGTCGGGGCAGCAAATGGTAAAGGGGGGTCCGCGTAGGTAGGAAAGGGGAAAGGGGAAACTAGGGAGGAGGGGGGGAAGGGAGCAACTAGGTAGGAGGGGGAAGGCAGAGTAAGTAAGGGGGGAGGAAAGGGAACGCTAGGTAGGAGGCCCCCCGGGGAAAGGGAGCAGTAAAGGGAGGAGGGAGGAAGGGGCCGAAACTAGGGGGAAGGGAAAAGGGGAAAGGAGCAAAAAACCCAGGTAGGGGGGGAGGAAGGCAGGAGTAGGTGGAGGAAAAAAAAGGGGGCAGCTAGGTAGGGGGGAGGAAAAGGGACAAACAAGGGAGGAGGGAGGGAAAGGGGCAGCAAAGGGAGGAGGGGAAAAGGCAAAGGGTTTGGGGGGGGAGGAAGGCAGCGCAACGGTTTTTGGGGGGAAGGGAAAAAGGCAGGGAGCCCAGTGGAGGGAAAGGAAAGGGAGGAGTAGGTGGAAGGAAGGGAAAGGGAGCAGCTTAAGGGGGGAGGGAGGAAGGCGCAGCAAAGGGAAAAGGGGAGGAAGGCCGCCCGCAGGAGGAGGGAAAAGGGCCCGCAGCTTTTTAGGGGGAGGAAGGCAGCGCAAGGTTAAAAGGGGGAGGAAGGCCCCGCAGTAGGTAGGAGGGGAAGAAAGGGAGCAAATCGGAGGAGGAAAAGGGGCAGCAGCTAGGGAGGAGGGAGGAAGGGAGCAGTGGGTAAGGGGGGGGAAGGGGAGCAGCTTTGGTAGGAGGGGGGGAAAAGGGAGGAGCTTTGGGAAGGGGGGGAAGGGAAGGGCAGGAAGGGAAGGTTGGGTGGGGGAGGAAAGGCCAAACCCCCTTGGTAGGAGGGAGGAAGGGGAAGGGAGCAAAGGTTTGGGGGGAGGAAAGGGCCGCAGCTAGAAAGGGGGGGGAGGAAGGCCCGCTAGGTTGGAGGGGGGAAGGGGGCAGCTAGGGTTTGGGAGGGGGGAAAAGGCCCCCGCCCAGGTAGGAGGGAGGAAGGGGGAATTTGGTTTGGAGGGGGGAAGGCAGCGTAAAATAGGAGGGGGGAAAAGGAAACCCTAGGTAGGGGGGAGGAAAAGGGAGCAAATTTGAAGGGGGGGAAGGCCCGCAGCTAAGGTGGAGGGCGGGAAGGGAGCAGGCTTTGGAAGGGGGGAGGAAGGCGCCCGCGAGGTAGGAGGGAGGAAGGGAAACAGCTAGGAGGGGGGGGAAAGGCCGCACCCAGGTAGGAGGGGGAAGGCAGCAGCTAGGGTAGGAGGGGGAAAGGGAAACACTATTTAGAAGGGAGGGAAAAGGGCAGCAGCTAGGGAAAGGGGGGCGGAAGGCAGCAGTAAGGGAGGAGGGGCGAAAGGGAGCAAAACTAGGTAGGGGGGGAGGAAGGCCCGCAGGGAGGTTTGGGGGAGGAAGGGAGCAGGGTAGGTAAAGGGGGGAGGAAGGGAGGGACCCAGGTAGGGGGGGAGGAAAAAGGGAGCGGTAGGTAGGAGGGGGGAAAGAAACAGCTAGGTAGGAAGGGGGGGGAAGGCAGCAGCTAGGGAAAGGAAGGGGAAGGGGACCCGCTTGTTGGAGGGAGGGGAAGGGAGCGCTAGGTTTGGAGGGAGGGAAAGGCGCAGTATTTTGGAGGGAGGAAGGCCGCAGCTAGGTAAAGGGGGAAAAGGAAGGCAGAGCAGGTAGGAAGGGAGGCAAAAGGGGGAAAGGCAAACAGCTAGGAAGGGGGGGGGAAAGGGCAGCAGGTTAGGTAAGGGAAGGGGAGGAAGGCCCCCGCAGCTAGTAGGGGAGGAAAGGCACCGCTAGGAGGAGGGAGGGAAGGCAAACCGTAGGGAGGAAAGGGGGGGAAGGCAAACAAAGCTTAAGGGTAGGAGGGAGGAAAAAAGGGAGCACTAGGTAGGGGGGGGGAAGGCAGGAAAGGGGGGGGGAAGAAGGCAGCAGTATAGGAGGGAGGGAAAGCAGGAGCTGGAAGGGGGGGAGGGAAGGCAGTACCCCCAAGGGAGGAAAGGGAAAAGGAGGCAAAAAAGGCCCCAATTTGGTAGGAGGGGGGGGGAAAAAGGGAGCAGCTTTAAAAGGGAGGAGGGGGGGAAAAAAAGGCAGGGAGTAGGAGCAGGGGGGGAGGAAGGGAAAAAGGCAGCAGCTAGGTAGAAGGGGAGGGGGGGAAAAAAAGGCAGCACCTAGGTAGGAGGGAGGAAAAGGGGAGCAGCTAGGGAGGAAAGGGGGGAAGAAGGCAGGGGGGAAAAGGAAGGGAAAAAGGGAGCAGTAGGGAGGAGGGAGGAAGAAAGGGAGGAGGAAGGGTAAAGGAGGAGGGGGGAAGAAAGGGAGGGCCCCAGGGAGGGGGAAAAAAGAAGGAGGGGGGAGGGGTGAAGAAGGGAGGCATAGGTGGGGGGGGGGGAAGAAGGAGGACAGGGAAAAAAAGGGGGAAAGATGGTGGAGGGAGGGAAAAAGGCCCGGAGGGGGGGTAGCAGGGAGGAAGAAAGGGAGGAGGGAGGGAAGAAAGGCGCAGATGGTAAGGGGGAGGAAGAAGGGGGAAAGGGGGAGGGAAGGGGGGGAAAGTGGTAGGAGGGAGGGGGAAGGCAGCGCTAGGTAGGGGGGGAGGAAAAAAGCAGCAGCTGGTAAAAGGGGGGGGGAAGACGGGAGCAGCTAGGTAGGAGGGAGGAAGACGGCAGGAAGGGGGGAAGAAGGGCCAGGGGGGGGAGGAAGGGAACCCGCAGGTAAGAAAGGAAAAAAGGGGAGGAAAAAGGTAGGAGGGGGGGAAGAAGGCAGAGCTAGGTAGGAGGGAGGGGAAGGAAGGGTTTTGGAGGGGGAAAGAACGGAGGGGGGGAAAAATGCCAAGGGGGGGGAAGAAGGCCCGGGGAGGGGGGAAGGGCAAACAGCTTTAAAAAAGGGAGGAGGGAGGAAGAAGGCACAGCTAGGTAGGAGGGAAGGGAAAGGGGGGGAAAAAGGGTTAAAGGGGGGAAAAGGGGCAGTTGGTGGCAGGGAGGAAGGGAAGGTTGGAGGGCCGGGGGGGAAAAGGCCGCAGCTAGGTGGAGGGAGGGAAAAAGGCAGCCCGATTTTGGAGGGGGGGAGGATTGAAGGCAGCCGAGGGAGGAGGGGGGAAGGGGAAAACAGCAGCTGGTAGGAAGGGAAAAAAAGGGTCCCCGGAGGCGAAACAGCGCTAGGTAGGAGGGTGGGGGGAAGGGGGAAGGGGAAACAGTAGGTAGGAGGGGCAAGGAAGGGGGGAAAAAAGGGGGAACTAGGTAGGAGGGAAAGGGAAAAAGGCGAAGGGTAGGTTGGGGGCCCCGGAAAAAAGGAGCAGTTTGGTAGGAGGGAAAGGGAAAAAAAGGGCAGGAAGGGGAAAAAAGGCAAGGGGGGGAGGAAGAAGGGGAGGATTAGGGAGGGAAAGGGAGGGGAAGGAAAGGGCAACAGTAGGTAGGGGGGAAAAAAGAAACGGGAGGAGGGAGGAAGAAGGGACCCGCAGGTAGGAGGGGGGAAGAAAGGGTTTTGGAGGGAGGAAAGGGAAGGTAGGAGGGAGGGAAAAAGGCCCGAGGTAGGTTTTGGGGGAGGAAAAAGGGCCCGGAGGGAGGAAAAAGGCCGGGGGGAAGAAAGGCAGGGAGCTTTGGTAGGGGGGGAGGAAGGAACGAATTTTGGAGGGAGGGAAAAAGGGGGGAGGCGGGGGGAGAGGAAGAAGGCAGCAGCTAGGTAAAAAGGAAGGGGGGGGAAGAAAAGGGAGCAGTAGGTAGGAGGAGAAAGAAGGGAGGATGGGAAAGGGGGAAGGGAAAAAAGAGCTAGGTAAGGGAAAGGGAAGAAGGGAAAGGGGGGAGGGGAAAGGGAGATGGGAGGAGGGAGGAAAAAAGGAGGGGGGAGGAAGAAAGGGGAGCAGCAGGTAGGAAAGGGAAAAAGGAAAAAAAAAGGCCCGCAAACTAAAGGGGGAGGGAAAGAAGGGGAAACAGCCCAGGTAGGAGGGGGAAGAAAGGGAGCCGTGGTAGGAGGGGAAGGGAAAGAAGGTAGGGGGGAGGAAAAAAGGCGAGTAGGTGAAAGGGGGGGAAAGAAGGTAGGAGGGGGAAAGGGCACAGTAGGTTGGAGGGAGGAAGAAGGCAGCAGCTAGGTAGGAGGGAGGAAGAAGGAATCAGCTAGGTAGGAGGAAGGAAGAAAGCAGCAGCTAGTAGAATTGCAGTAAATCAACCATTCAAATCATTATGAAGCTGTGTGTAGTCTGTGGTCAGTCAAACAAACGGGCTTCCACATGGGTCAATTGTCATTTTTGTGGAAATTGGTGTCACGCCCCTTGTGCAGATATCCAAGAACTAGCTACAAGCAGTGTTAAAACATTGAAGTGTTTTTGGGTATGCTCAAATGAGATAAATCTGTGGACTAAAATCACAAGGGTATTAAAAGAGGACAACATCAAAGCTGCTTTCATAGAAAACTTGGAAGCTTTCTACAACAGATGGGAACATAAAAAGTCTGGGCTGAATGGTACTGCCCTTGATATTGGCCATGTAGTCACAAACTGTAAGGCTGGAGGTGATGTCCTGGTAGTCAGTAAATGTGGGGCTGATAGTGCTGTCCTGGGAGACAGTGATGGTGAAGCTGCAGGTGCTGTCCTGGGAGACAGTAAAGGTGAAGCTGGAGGTGCTGTCCTGGGAGACAGTAATGGTGAAGCCGGAGATGCTGTCCTGGGAGACAGTAATGGTGAAGCTGGAGATTTTGTCCAGGTAGTCGGGAATTATACGCTGGAAGGAATACATATAAATGACCTCATAGGGGACAGGAGCCATAGTAGGGAAACAAGTGTAGTCAAAGATAAGATAAAACCAATATTGTAAACTAGAAGTACCGCAGGAAATAGCAAACAAGAGGACTCCACTAGCAATAGTGAGGATATATTACCAAAAACAACTGGTGGGAGCTCCATTGTTGGTGCTATGGAGGATAGAAGTAAGACAGGGAAACATGCACCAACAGGGAATACAGTCACAGGAACCCAAGGCAAACGGAAACCAAGCCTGTGCACATACTATGCACTTGGTATCTGCTGGCATGGGAAATCTGGAAAAACAGATGGGACGTGCAACTATGACCACCCTAGAAAATGCCATGCCCATATGACAACAGGAAAATGCAAACTCCCTTCCTGTAAGCTTTTTCACCCTGAACTGTGTACCTCTTCAGTACAGGAAAGACTGTGCTATAACTTAAATTTGCAGGCAAACCATCTAAAGGGGACAAAAAGATACTAAACATCCAGGCCATGGGAAAACCTGGGTAGCCACAGCCACTCAAGAGGGAGAGGTTTTTTAGTGCCAGGAAGGAAATAAAACTGGCAGGAAATGGCAGAAATCGTACACCAAATCCAGTCATTCCTGGAGTGGAACCACAGTCGATGGCCTCCACTCCAAACCAACAGATACAGATACTAATGCCGGAAAAAATTCCCCCCCCCCCAGTACCAACAATACCACCAGTCCGATGACATTCTTCTTTGCAAATATACAGGGTCTAAAGCCAGCAACAAACAACAAAATACCTTTCATCCGTGGACTGCTTGCAGAGGCAAAGGCAATGTTCGCGGCTTTCACTGAGACCCACATAAAGGATCACTTAGACAATGAAATATGGATCCCAGGTTACAACCTATACAGATGTGACAGAGTGAACAGGCAAAAGGGGGGGGGGTTGGCCTGTACATTGCAGAGTCACTTGTTTGCACAGAACTGCTTAATGCCTCAAATGATGTAGTGGAAGTTTTAGCAGTAAAGGTCGAGAACCAAAACCTAGTCATTGTGGTAGTCTACAAGCCTACTGGATGCAACATCCCAGCAATTCGGAACAGCTGTTAAAAAATTGACCACTGTCTGGAAAATCTTCCAGCTCCTGCACCCAACATCATGCTCCTGGGGGATTTCAACTTAAGGCACCTAAAATGGAGGAATATAGCAAATAATATTGTTGCAGTAATAACACCAGGAGGCAGCTCTGATGAAAACTCACACGAGCTTTAAATCTCTGCACAAAATTCAATTTAAACCAGCAAATAATAGAGCCTACTAGACTGGAGAATACACTAGACCTCATCTTCACTAACAATGATGATCTGATAAGAAATGTCACCATATCAAAAACAATATACTCAGATCACAACATAATTGAGGTTCAGAAATGTATGCGTGGAGCCCCAGACCGACATAATGAGACTACTCACGAGGGAGCATTCATCAAATTCAACTTCAATAACAAAAACATAAAGTGGGACCAAGTAAACCAAGTCCAAACCGATATAAGCTGGGAAGATATACTAAGCAACACAGACCCCAACTTATGCCTAGAACAGATTAACTCGGTGGCACTCGATGTATGCACAAGGCTTATTCCTCTAAGAAAAAGGAGGAGTAGATGTAAAATAGAAAGAGACAGGCGCTCCCTTTACAGGCGACGGAAAAGAATAACAGAGCGCCTAAAAGAGGTCAATGTATCTGAAATGCGTAGGGAGACACTGGTCAGAGAAATAGCAAACATCGAACTTAAGCTAAAAGAATCCTTTAGGAATCAGGAATCGCGGGAAGAACTAAAAGCCATAAATGAAATCGAAAGGAAAAACCCCAAAATATTTCTTCTCCTATGCCAAATCAAAATCGAGAACAACGTCCAGTATTGGGCCCCTACTTAAACAAGATGGTGTCCTACACAGATGACAGCAAGGAAATGAGTGAGCTACTCAAGTCCCAATATGACTCAGTTTTTAGCAAGCCGCTAACCAGACTGAGAGTCGAAGATCAAAATGAATTTTTTATGATGAGAGCCACAAAATTGATTAACACAAGCCATCCGATGTTATCCTGACTCAAATGACTTCGAACAGGCGATAAATGACACCCCCATGCACTCTGCCCCAGGGCCAACTAGGGAACTCTGGTTTTCTCAAGAACTGCAAGAAGCCCCTAACAGAAAGCAGGGACATGGGGTCGTCCCACGTTACTAAAAACAACAGACATACCCCCCCCAAACGCAAAGAACACATCCCAATACACAACATCCCATAAAAAAAATCTTTAAAGGGGGCCCCAAAACAAGATCATCACCCATCAAAAACCCATATTACCAACCCAGGGCAACAGGGGTTTTAAAAAAGGTCGCTCCTGTCGTCCAACTTTTGGACCTACAAAAGGGCCCCAAATGCATAAAAAGAAAAAAAAAAAAGCAGATGAAATATAACAGACTTCAAAAGCCTTCACAAGTGGCAGGGCGTAATAGCGCACAAAATGCGTGCAAAAGGGAAAATAACAGGAAAAGTCGGTCGAGGGAAATCTAAATTTTTTTCACTAACGAACACAGAGAGTATCGTCAACAAGAAAGCCCGGGGCAGCTACGGTAAAAAGCCTTTTCCCAACAAGCACGTACTCGCTCCCATCTTGTTCCTCACCCCATACCACAAGAAAAGGGATGTCAGCCAAAGCACCGTGTCTTCCTTGCGATGACACCCGAGTCTGCATGACAGTGTCTTCCTTTGCAGACACTGAAAGGGCCCGGGCGGACACAACCAAATTTTTCAGGGGCTGCAGAAAACAATAGAAGTTCAACGATGAAAATTTAAAATTTACTCAGATTGAAAAAAGGGGAAATTTAAAATCTTCCAGAGAAAAAAACAAATTCTGGCCAAAAATAGAGCGAAACACCAAACGTCAAAGCCCTGGGAGTATTATGTCGGAGGATCCCCCTTTTCAAGGACCAAAACATTGTAAAATGCATCTCAGAAAAATGACAGGAGGGAAATGAAAACCCTTCAAAACGGGGGACCCCAAACCCATGAGACCCTTTTCCCAGGTCATTTGTTCTATCTAGGCGGAATATGCGCACACTAACGCACCTTTAAAGGGAGGTAAATTCCCGACCTAAAAAATTTTACAAGAACTTTCACGGCGCGCATAAGGGAGATAAAACACCTAAATTTATTGGAGCGCTTGAGATTCCAAAACCCTGTATCCCGGGAAAGCAGGGGAGAATAAGTTTTATATACACCGGAAAATCCTAAGGGACAGTACCGAATTTGCACACGAAAACACTCACTCAAAGAAAAAGACTTTCAAAAAGTCACCTTTCCCCCCAATAAAAAGCGGGTGTCACAGCACGTTAAAGACCATAAATAAGTGTCAGGGGCCCGGATGTTCAACTGCCCCGACACACAAGGGGGGGGATTACCAAAAACCCCGGGCAGTCTTCAAGCTGCACTGGACAACACCAAAGTCATTTTCCCGATCCCGGGCTGGGTCGTACTTTGGGTTGCGTGCAGCCAGCACAACAGCCGGTTGACAGGGTCTGATCCACCCGGGGGGCTGGGCACAACCGGCCGCGGGGCGTTGACCCCCGAACTCTCTCCAGGGAAACCCAGGAGGGAGGGGGGGGAAGAAGGCACAGCTTGGAAAGGGGGAAGAAGGGACAGCTAATAGGAGGGAGGGGGAAGGCAAAGGGGGGAGAAGAAGGGGCAGATGGAGGGGGGAGAAGAAGGCAGCCAGGGAGGAGGGAGAAAAGGCGCACTAGGAGGAGGGGGGAAAGAAGGGAGGGGGGAGGAAAATCAGGGGGGAGGGGAAAAAGCACACTAGGAGGAGGAGGGAAAAGGAGCAGCTGGTAGGAGGGAAAAGAAGTAGGGGGGAGGAAGAAGGGAGGCTAGGGGAGCAGGGGGAAGAAATTAGGAGGGGGAAAAAGGCAGCACTGGTGGGGGGAGGAAAAAAGGCAGCAGCTAGATGGGGGGAGGAAGAAGACAGACAGTAGAAGGGGGAAAGAAGGGAAGCTAGGGAGGAGGGGGGGAAGAAAGGGAAACACTATTTTGGGGAAGGAAGAAAGCAGCAGTAGGTAGGAGGGGGGAAGAAGGGAGCACTGGGGGAGGAGAAGAAGGGACAGCTGTAGGAGGGGGGAAGAAGGGAGGGGAGGATGAAGGCAGCATCTAGGTAGGGGGAAAAGAAGTGGAGGATTAAGAGGCACAGCTATTTAGGAGGGGGGAAGAAGGGAGAGCAGGTAGAGGGAGGGAAAGGGAGGAGGGGGGAAAAGGCGCAGGTAGGTATGAGGGGGAAGAAGGGAGGGGGGATGAAGAAGCAGGATGGAGGAAGAAGGGAGCAGCTAGGTAGGAGGGAGGAAGAAGGGAGCACTATTTTGGAGGGGAAAAAAGGTAGGGGGAGGGAAGAAGGCAGCAGCTAGGTAGGGGGGAAGGAAAAACAGCAGCTAGGTAGGGGAGGAAGAAGGCAGAGCTAGGAAAAGGGAGGAAAAAGGCAGCAGCTATTAGGAGGGGGAAGAAGGCAGCACTAGGTAGGGGGGGAGGAAGAAGGCAGCACTAGGAGGGAAGAGAAAAAAGGTAGGATGGGGAAAAGGCAGCAGCTAGTTTTGGAGAAGGGGGAAAACGTAGGGGGGGGAAGAAGCAGGCTAGGAGGAGGGGGAAATGAAGGAGGGGGAAGAAGGTGAGCTAGGTTTGGGGGGAGAAGAAGGCAGATAGGGAGGGGGGAAGAAGGAAGCAGCTAGGGAGGAGGGGGAAAGAAGGTAGAGGGAGGAAAAGGCGCAGCGGGGAGGGGAAAAGGCAGCACTAGGTAGGGGGGAGGAAGAAGGGAGCGCTAGGTAGTAGGGAGGAAGAAGGCAACAGCTAGGTAGGAGGGGGGAAGAAGGGAAACAGCTACGTGGAAAAGGAAGAAAAGGGAACGCTAGGTAGGAGAGAGGAAGAAGGCAAAGCTAGTGGAGGGGGGAAAAAGCAGCACTAGGTAGGGGGGGGGAAGAAGGGACAGCTAGGTAGGAGGGGGAAACGGGAGCCTAGGTGGGAGGGAGGGAAAAAGGCAGCACTAGGTAGGGGGGAGGAAAAAACAGCAGTTTGGGAGGGGGGAGGGAAAAAGGGAGCAGCTAGGGAGGGGGGGAAGAAGGGGAGCAGCTAGGTAGAGAGAGGAAGACGGCAGCACAGGGAGGAGGAGGAAAAAGGCCATTAGGTAGGAGGGGGAAAGAAGGCAGCAGCTAGGAGAAGGGAGGAAGAAGGAGCGCTAGGTAGGAGAGAGGGAAAACGGCACAGCTAGGGAGGGGGGAGGAAGAAGGCACTTAGGGAGGAGGGAGAAAGAAGGGGAGCAGCTGGTAAAGGGAGAAAAAGGCAGCAGCTAGGTAGGAAGAGGGAAAGGCGCAGCTAGGTAAGGGGGAAAAGCAGCGTAGGCAGGAGGGGGGAAGACAGGTTCTGGCGCTTCACCACAACCCCCTCTTGGGTTTCAACTACCTTCTGGGGCACTTGCACCTCCAGGCACATGCACCTCCAGGTCATATGCACCTCCGGGCACGTGAACCTCCAGGTCACGTCCTCCCGACACATTCACGTCCCGTCAAGTGCACCTTCGATCCAAGTGCCCTCCAGGCCACGGCACCCCAGGTCACCTGCACCCCGGTCACTCCGTGCCCTGAAGGTCACTTTTTTTTCAAACATTCTTTATGGGAAATGCAACTGTAAACACCAACAATCTAGTTGATCGCGTCGGAATTCCCGGAAGCACTTCCAAGGAGGGTTATATATGTCCCCCTTTTTTTCAAAAGGGCGATTACACTCCTGGCCACCTCTTTTCTTTAATGGCTGGGGTTGCTAATTTTGGCCTCTGGTACCTGTCATTCCTACTCTTGAAACTGCGTACAGTTTTTTACATTCATATATCTAATTATTATTTACTAGGGGTCTCGTGACTCGGTTTACAACGCCTCGCCTGCTACTGAGTGTCGTGGTTCAGTCACCGGCATGTTGGGGAAACGTTAGACATTTCCTTCGCTGCTGTCTCTGTTTACCCACAGTAACAGTACTTCGTATTAGTTGATGGTGTGGGTGGCATCGTGGGAAACAAATTTAAGGATCACAAAGGAAAAAAGACAGACAACCTCAATGACCACTGACTTCCATGGGTTTTCCTGGGTGCTAACCATCTCTACCCTGGTTAAAAATCCCACCAAGCGGCACGGACAAGCACCCAAAGTCATTTTTTGACAGCCCCCCGGGGTTGCCGTCGTTGGGTTGCGTGCAGCACAGCAACGCCAGTTTACAGCTTTCCCCCCAGGGGGCCTGGTCACAACCGGGCCGCGGGGGGGTTTTACCCCGGAACTCTCCCAGGTAAACCCGGAGGTAGGAGGAGGAAGAAGGCAACATAGGTAGGGGGGGAAGAAGGGAGCGTAATGGGGAGGGGGGAAGGCAGGAGGGGAAAAGGGAGCAATAGGGAGGAGGAGATGAAAAGCACGCTAGGGAGGAGGGGGGAAGAAGGCGCAGCCTTAGGAGGGAGGGGAAAAAGGGAGCACTAGATGGGGGGAGGGGGAAAGGGAGCGCAGGGGGGAGGGAGGAAAAAGGGAGCAGCTAATAGGAGGGGGGGGGGAAGGAGGGGGGAGGGAAAAAGGCAGCGATAGGTAGGGGAAGGGGGGGGGAAAACAGCAGCTAGGAGGGGGAGGAAAAAGGGACAGCAGGTAGGGGGGAGGAAGAAGCAGCAGCTAGGGAGGGGGGAGGAAGAAGGCAGCAGCTAGGAGGAGGGGAAAAAAAGGGGAGGAGGGGGAAGACGGCAGAAATTATGGGGAGGAAAAAGGCAGAGGGAAGAAGGCAGATCTAGAGGAGGGAAAAGAAGGGAGCGCTAGGGGGGGGAGAAAGAAGTAAGGGGGGGAAAAGGGGAGCTAGGGACAGGAGGAAAAGGGAAGGGAGGAAAAGGTAGGAGGGAGAAAAGGTAGGAGGGGGGAAAAAGCAGCAGCAGTATAAGAGGGGAAAAAGGCAGGGGGGGGAAAAAAGGCACCATGTAGGAGGGGGGAAAGAAGGCAGCAGCTAGGTAGAGGAAAAGAAAGGGGGAGGGAGGAAAAAGGCAGCAGCTAGGGGCAGGGGGGAAGAAGTTAGGAGGAGGAAAAGGGGACTGGTAGGAGGGGGGAAGAAAGGCAGCAGCTAGGTAGAAGGGAGAAAGAAGGCAGCAGCTAGTAGGGGGGAGGAAGAAGGATCATAGGTAGGAGGAAAGGGAAAAAAAGAGCAGCTATGGAGGAGGAAGAAGGCAGCAGCTAGGTAGGGGAGGAAAAAGGGAAACCTAGGGAGGAGGGAGGGAAAAGGCAGGAGGGGGGAAAAAGGGAGCATTAGGGAGGGGAGGAAGAAGGAGGAGGGATTAAAAGCGAGCTATTTAGGAGGGGGGAGAAGGGAGCAGCTAGGAGGGGGGAGAAAGAAGGGAGGGGGAGAAGAAGGCAGCAGCAGGTAGGAGGGAGGGAAAAAGGTAGGGGGGAGGGAAAAAGGCACAGGTAGGGAAGAGGGGGGAAGAAGGGAGGAGGGAGAAAAGGCAGGGGGAGGAAAAAGGAAGCACTAGGGGAGGAGGGGGAAGAAAGGGAGCGCTATTTTGGAGGGAGAAAAAAGGGAGAGGGGGGAAAAAGGAGCCTGTAGGGGGAGGAAAAGGCACACTAGGTAGGGGAGGAAAAAGGCAGAGCAGGTAAGAGGCAGGAAGAAAGGGAGCAGCTATGTAGGAGGGAGAAAAGGCAGCAGCTAGGAGGAGGGAGGAAAAGCAGCAGCTAAGGAGAGAAAAGAAGTAGGATGGAGGAAGAAGGCGCACTAGGTAGGAGGAGGAGAAGGTAGGGGGGAGGAAGACAGCAGCTAGGAGGAGGGGAGAAGGCAGCACTGGTAGGAGGGAGGGAAAAAGGGGCAGCTAGGTAGGGGGAGGAGAAGGCAGCGCTAGGGAGGGGGGAGGAAAAAGGCAGCAGTAGGTAGGGGGAGGAAGAAGGGACACTAGTAGGGGGAGAAAAAGGTTTAGTGAGGAAGAAGGGTGCAGCTAGGGAGGGGGGAAAGAAGGTAGGGGAGGAAGAAGGCAACACTAGGAGGGGGAGGAAGAAGGGAACGCTAGTAGGAAAAGGAAAAGGGTTAGTGAGGAAGAAGGCTGCAGCAGGTTTGTAGGGAGAAGAAGGTAGAGGGAGGAAGAAGGGAACGCTAGGTAGAGGGAGGAAGAAGGAGCAGCTAGGTAGGGGCAGAAAAAAGGCAGCAGTAGGTAGGGAGAGGAAGAAGGCAGCGCATAGGGGGGAGGGAAAAAGGGATACTGGGAGGGGGGAGGGAAAAAGAGGGGGGGAAGAAGGCAGCAGCTAGGTAGGGGGGAGGAAGACGGAGGGGGGAGGAAAAGGCGGAGGGAGGAAGAAGGCAGCAGCTATAGGGGGAGAAAGAAGGTAGGAGGGGGAAGAAGGCGCACTAGGTAGATGGGAAAAAGGCAGCAGCTAGGTAAAGGGGGGAAGAGGGACACAGGGAAGAGAAGGAAGACAGCAGCATAGGTAGGGGGAGGAAGACGGGAAGGGGGGGGAAAAAAGGGGGAGGGAGGAATAGGGAGCACTAGGGAGGAGGGAAAAGAAGGGAGGAGGGGGGAAAAGGCAGCACTACGTGGAGGGGAAAAAGAAGGTAGGGGGGAGGAAAAAGGCAGCCTAGGAGGGGGGAGAAAGAAGCAGCAGCTAGGGAGGGGGGAAAATGCGCACTAGGGAGAGTTAGAAAGAAGCGCACTAGGTAAAAGGGGGAAAAGGCAGCATAGGGGAGGGGGGAAGAAGCAGCAGTTAGGTAGGGGGGAAAGAAGGCAGAGCTAGGGAGAAGGGATGAAAAGGCAGCAGCTAGGTGGGAGGGAGGAAAACGCAGCAGCTAGGGGAGGAGGGAGGGAAAGGGGCACTGGCAGGAGGGAGGAAAACAGGGTTTTGGCTGCTTCACCACAACACCGTCTTGGGTTTCACACTACCCTTTTCAGGGCACTTGCCCCCCCGGGGCACGCACCTCAGGATTAAACACCTCCAGGGACGTAACCCCCAGGTCACGTCACCCCAACTCATGCCGTCCGTTTTAAATGCCCTTTGATCCCAAGGCACCCCAGGCCCGTGCACCTCCCGGTCACCCGCACCTCCCGGGCATCCGTCACCTAAAAGGTCCTTTTCTTTCAAACATTCTTTATGGGAAAGCAAGCTTAAACACCAAAAATCAGTTATCATGTCGGGAATTCCCGGGGAAGCACTTCCCAAGGGGGGTTTTTTGTTCACCTTTGTTTCAAAGGTCGATTTTACAGCCCCCTTTGGGGCCCCCTCTTATCTCTCATTGGCTGGCGTTGCAAAAACTGCCCCCTGGCCTGATATTCCTACTCTTTAAAATGCGTACAGTTCTTTTAAAAATTCATATATTTTTTCACTTATTTTCTAGGGTGCTCGTGACCGGGTTGCAACGCTTCGCCTAGCAAGGGTGTCGGGTTCAGTCACCGGGATGGGTGGAAAGTTGACATGTTCCTTACAGCCCTGTCTTTTAAATAAAAAATTTCGTTCGATTTTTTAACCCCCGGGGGTTTTCCACCCCCGGATAACCCAAAAGTCATGCGTCATCGAGACTTCAACTATTTCATTGGGGTCCTTAAACTTGTCCCCCAGGAGCACCCCCCCCAGCGACTAACACCCAGGTACCTTTTTGCTGTGGGGAAAAGGGCAACAGGTGTAAGGAAAAGTGTCGAAAATGTTTCCACCCGCCGGGATCGAACCCCGGGGGCCCCCCGTTGTGAAGCGGGAGCTTTTTAGCCCCGGGCCCCCCCGGCCACCTACATAACTAGGTACCTGGATATTAGTTGACTGGTGTGGGTGCATCGGGGAAAAAAAGAAAGGGTCACAATGGAAAAAAGACAGACAACCTCAATGACGCACTGACTTCCATGGTTTTTTTCTGGAGGCAACCATCTTCCATCCCCCGGTTAAAAATCCGCACAAATCTTTTACTCACCATCCTGAAGACCGTTCTTTAATATGAGTCAATGGTACACTGACACCCTGACACTTGGTCATTGGTCAACAAGAGTCTGTTCAGACACCTGGTCAGTGCCCTTTGGGTCATCCAGGTCATCCCCTGACACCTGGTCATTGGGACAACTGATATGTGTTCGAAGTGTCACCAGCAGATACTGACAACCTGGTCATGGGGTCAATGATACGTGGTATGTGAGGTCACCAGGTCAGATCTGAGACCTAGCCGTGGGGTTATTCACATGTCTGGCACCAGGCCATGCGATCACCAAGGCCAAACCTGACAACCCTGTTAATATAATTTTTCTCCAACCCCCAGTGGGATGGCTTCCCTGGAGACAGTTATGCCCCCTGGGGCAGCGACTCCTCAGGGGACCTAGATCCCTCTCACTACTTTCCTACACTGTAAGGATGAAAGGAGTCATGACCTGTACCTTCTGCCTAACAGAAACCCAAGAAGTCCTTCTGCGTTACTACAACAAACCTCAATTAGTACAACAACTACCACCATTCCGATGACATTCTTCTTTGTCAAATATACAGGGTCTAAAGCCAGCAACAAACAACAAAATACCTTTCATCCGTGAACTGCTTGCAGAGGCAAAGGCAATGTTCGCGGCTTTCACTGAGACCCACATAAAGGATCACTTGGATAACGAAATATGGATCCCAGGTTACAACCTATACAGATGTGACAGAGTGAACAGGCAAAAGGGGGGGGGGGGGGTTGGCCTGTACATTGCAGAGTCACTTGTTTGCACAGAACTGCTTAATGCCTTAAATGATGTAGTGGAAGTTTTAGCAGTAAAGATCGAGAACCAAAACCTAGTCATTGTGGTAGTCTACAAGCCTCCGGATGCAACATCCCAGCAATTCCAGGAACAGCTGTTAAAAATTGACCACTGTCTGGAAAATCTTCCAGCTCCTGCCCCCAACATCTTGCTCCTGGGGGATTTCAACTTAAGGCACCTAAAATGGAGGAATATAGCAAATAATATTGTTGCAGAAATAACACCAGGAGGCAGCTCTGATGAAAACTCACACTCACACGAGCTTTTAAATCTCTACAAAAATTCAATTTAAACCAGCAAATAATAGAGCCTACTAGACTGGAGAATACACTAGACCTCATCTTCATTAACAATGATGATCTGATAAGAAATGTCACCATATCAAAAACAATATACTCAGATCACAACACAATTGAGGTTCAGACATGTATGCGCGGAGCCCCAGACCGACATAATGAAATTAGTCACGAGGGAGCATTCACCAAAATTTAACTTCAATAACAAAAACATAAAGTGGGACCAAGTAAACCAAGTCCTAACCGACATAAGCTGGGAAGATATACTAAGCAACACAGACCCCAACTTATGCCTAGAACAGATTAACTCGGTGGCACTCGATGTATGCACAAGGCTTATTCCTCTAAGAAAAAGGAGGAGTAGATGTAAAATAGAAAGAGACAGGCGCTCCCTTTACAAGCGACGGAAAAGAATAACAGAGCGGCTAAAAGAGGTCAATATATCTGAAATGCGTAGGGAGACACTGGTCAGAGAAATAGCAAACATCGAACTTAAGCTAAAGGAATCATATAGGAGTCAGGAATCGCGGGAAGAACTAAAAGCCATAAATGAAATCGAAAGAAACCCAAAGTATTTCTTCTCCTATGCCAAATCAAAGTCGAGAACAACGTCCAGTATTGGGCCCTTACTTAAACAAGATGGGCCCTGCACAGATGACAGCAAGGAAATGAGTGAGCTACTCAAGTCCCAGTATGACTCAGTTTTTAGCAAGCCACTAACCAGACTGAGAGTCGAAGATCAAAATGAATTTTTTATGAGAGAGCCACAGAATTTGGTTAACACAAGCCTATCTGATGTTATCCTGAGCCAAATGACTTCGAACAGGCGATAAATGACATGCCCATGCACTCTGCCCCAGGGCCAGACTCATGGAACTCTGTGTTCATCAAGAACTGCAAGAAGCCCCTATCACGAGCCTTTACCATCCTATGGAGAGGGAGCATGGACACGGGGGTCGTCCCACAGTTACTAAAAACAACAGACAGCCCCACTCCACAAAGGGGGCAGTAAAGCAACAGCAAAGAACTACAGACCGATAGCACTAACATCCCATATCATAAAAATCTTTGAAAGGGTCCTAAGAAGCAAGATCACCACCCATCTAAAAACACATCAGTTACACAACCCAGGGCAACATGGGTTTAGAACAGGTCGCTCCTGTCTGTCTCAACTATTGGATCACTACGACAAGGTCCTTGATGCACTAGAAGACAAAAAGAATGCAGATGTAATATATACAGACTTTGCAAAAGCCTTCGACAAGGGTGACCATGGCGTAATAGCGCACAAAATGCGTGCTAAAGGGAATAACAGGAAAAGTCGGTCGATGGATCTATAATTTCCTCACTAACAGAACACAGAGAGTAGTCGTCAACAGAGTAAAGTCCGAGGCAGCTACGTGAAAAGCTCTGTTCCACAAGGCACAGTACTCGCTCCCATCTTGTTCCTCATCCTCATATACGACATAGACAAGGATGTCAGCCACAGCACCGTGTCTTCCTTTGCAGATGACACCCGAATCTGCATGACAGTGTCTTCCATTGCAGACACTGCAAGGCTCCAGGCGGACATCAACCAAATCTTTCAGTGGGCTGCAGAAGACAATATGAAGTTCAACGATGAGAAATTTCAATTACTCAGATATAGTAAACACGAGGAAATTAAATCTTCATCAGAGTACAAAACAAATTCTGGCCACAAAATAGAGCGTAACACCAACGTCAAAGACCTGGGAGTGATCATGTCGGAGGATCTCACCCTCAAGGACCATAACATTGTATCAATCGCATCTGCTAGAAAAATGACAGGATGGATAATGAGAACCTTCAAAACACAGGGATGCCAAGCCCATGATGCCACTCTTCAGGTCACTTGTTCTATCTAGGCAGGAATATTGCTGCACACTAACAGCACTTTCAAGCAGGTGAAATTGCTGACCTAGAAAATGTACAGAGAACATTCATGGTTTCGCATAACAGAGATAAAGTACCTCATTACTGGGAGCGCTTGAGGTTCCCTGAACCTGTATTCCCTGGAATGCAGGTGGGAGAGATACATATTATATTACACCTGGAAAGTCCTAGAGGGACTAGTACCGATCTTGCACACGAAAATCACTCACAAACGAAAGCAAAAGACTTGGCAGACGATGCAATCTCCCCCCAATGAAAAGCAAGGGTGTCACTAGCACGTTAAGAGACCATACAATTAATGTCAGGGGCCCGAGACTGTTCAACTGCCTCCCAGCATACATAAGGGGGATTACCAACAGACCCCTGGCAGTCTTCAAGCTGGCACTGGACAAGCACCTAAAGTCGGTTCCTGATCAGCCGGGCTGTGGCTCGTACGTTGGTTTGCGTGCAGCCAGCAGCAACAGCCTGGTTGATCACGCTCTGATCCACCAGTAGGCCTCGTCACAGACCGGGCCGCGGGGGCGTTGACCCCCGGAACTCTCTCCAGGTAAACTCCAGGTAGGTAGGAGGGAGGAAGAAGGCAACAGCTAGGTAGGAGGGAGGAAGAAGGCAGCAGCTAGATAGGAGGGAGGGAGAAGGCAGGAGGGAGGAAGAAGGCAGCAGATAGGTAGGAGGGAGGAAGAAGGCAGCAGCTAGGTAGGAGGGAGGAAGAAGGCAGCAGCTAGGTAGGAGGGAGAAAGAAGGTAGGAGGGAGGAAGAAGGCAGCAACTAGGTATGAGGGAGGAAGAATGCAGGAGGGAGGAAGAAGGCAAGCAGCTAGGTAGGAGGGAGGAAGAAGGCAGCAGCTAGGTAGGAGGGAGAAAGAAGGTAGGAGGGAGGAAGAAGGCAGCAGCTAGGTAGCAGGGAGGAAGAAGTTAGGAGGGAGGAAGAAGGCAGCAGCTAGGTAGGAGGGAGGAAGAAGGCAGCAGCTAGATAGGAGGGAGGAAGAAGACAGCAGCTAGGTAGAAGGGAGAAAGAAGGCAGCAGCTAGGTAGGAGGGAGGAAGAAGGAATCAGCTAGGTAGGAGGAAGGAAGAAAGCAGCAGCTAGGTAGGAGGGAGGAAGAAGGCAGCAGCTAGGTAGGAGGGAGGAAGAAGGGAGCAGCTAGGTAGGATTTAGGAAGAAGGCAGGAGGGAGGAAGAAGGCAGCATCTAGGTAGGAGGGAGGAAGAAGGTAGGAGGGATTAAGAAGGCAGCAGCTATTTAGGAGGGAGGAAGAAGGCAGCAGCTAGGTAGGAGGGAGGAAGAAGGTAGGAGGGAGGAAGAAGGTAGGAGGGAGAAGGGAAGGCAGCAGGTAGGTAGAGGGAGGAAGAAGGAGGGGGGATGAAGAAGGCAGGATGGAGGAAGAAGGCAGCAGCTAGGTAGGAGGGAGGAAGAAGGCAACTATTAGAGGGAGAAAGAAGGTAGGAGGGAGGAAGAAGGCAGCAGCTAGGTAGGAGGGAGGAAGAAGGCAGCAGCTAGGTAGGAGGGAGGAAGAAGGCAGCAGCTAGGTAAGAGGCAGGAAGAAGGCAGCAGCTATGTAGGAGGGAGGAAGAAGGCAGCAGCTAGGTAGGAGGGAGGAAGAAGGCAGCAGCTAGGTAGGAGAGAGAAAGAAGGTAGGATGGAGGAAGAAGGCAGCAGCTAGGTAGGAGAGAGGAAGAACGTAGGAGGGAGGAAGAAGGCAGCAGCTAGGTAGGAGGGAGGAAGAATGAAGGAGGGAGGAAGAAGGTAGCAGCTAGGTAGGAGGGAGGAAGAAGGCAGCAGCTAGGTAGGAGGGAGAAAGAAGGTAGGAGGGAGGAAGAAGGCAGCAGCTAGGTAGGAGGGAGGAAGAAGGCAGCAGCTAGGTAGGAGGGAGGAAGAAGGCAGCAGCTAGGTAGTAGGGAGGAAGAAGGCAACAGCTAGGTAGGAGGGAGGAAGAAGGAAGCAGCTAGGTAGGAAGCAGGAAGAAGGCAACAGCTAGGTAGGAGAGAGGAAGAAGGCAGAAGCTAGGTAGGAGGGAGGAAGAAGGCAGCAGCTAGGTAGGAGGGAGGAAGAAGGCAGCAGCTAGGTAGGAGGGAGGAAGACGGCAGGAGGGAGGGAAGAAGGCGGGAGTAGAAGGAGGCAACGCTAGGGTAGGAGGAGGAAGAACGGCAGGAGGGAGGAAGAAGGCAGCAGCTAGGTAGAGGAGAGAAAAGAAGGATAGGAGGGAGGAAGTAAAGGGGGAGCAGCAGCTAGGTAGGATGAGAAAGAAGGTAGGAGGGAGAAGAAGGCAGCAGCTACGTAGGAGGGAATAAGAAGGTAGGAGGGAGGAAGAAGGCAGCAGCTAGGTAGAAGGGAGGAAGAAGGCAGCAGCTAGGTAGGAGGAAGGAAGACAGCAGCAGCTAGGTAGGAGGGAGGAAGACGGCAGAGGAGGGAAGAAGGCAGCAGCTAGGTAGGAGGGAGAAAGAAGGTAGGAGGGAGGAAGAAGGCAGCAGCTAGGTAGGAGGGAGAAAGAAGGCAGCAGCTAGGTAGGAGGGAATAAGAAGGTAGGAGGGAGGAAGAAGGCAGCAGCTAGGTAGGAGGGAGAAAGAAGGCAGCAGCTAGGTAGGAGGGAGGAAGAATGCAGCAGCTAGGTAGGAGGAGGAAGAAGGGAGCAGCTAGTAGGAGGGAGGAACAAGTCAGCAGCTAGGTAGATGGAGAAAGAAGGCAGCAGCTAGGTAGGAGGGAGGAAGAAGGCAGCAGCTAGGTAGGAGGGAGGAAGAAGGCAGCAGTTAGGTAGGAGGGAGAAGAAGCAGCACTAGGTAGAAGGGAAGAAGGCAGCAGCTAGGTAGGAGGGAGGAAGGCAGCAGCTAGGTAGGAGGGAGGAAGGCAGCAGCTAGGTAGGAGGGAGGAAGGCAGCAGCTAGGTAGGAGGGAGGAAGGCAGCAGCTAGGTAGGAGGGAGGAAGGCAGCAGCTAGGTAGGAGGGAGGAAGAAGGCAGCAGCTAGGCAGGAGGGAGGAAGAAGGCAGCAGCTAGGCAGGAGGGAGGAAGAAGGCAGCAGCTAGGTAGGAGGGAGGAAGACGGCAGCAGCTAGGTAGGAGGGAGGAAGAAGGCAGCAGCTAGGCAGGAGGGAGGAAGAAGGCAGCAGCTAGGCAGGAGGGAGGAAGAAGGCAGCAGCTAGGTAGGAGAGAGGAAGACGGCAGCAGCTAGGTAGGAGGGAGGAAGAAGGCAGCAGCTAGGCAGGAGGGAGGAAGAAGGCAGCAGCTAGGTAGGAGAGAGGAAGACGGCAGCAGCTAGGTAGGAGGGAGGAAGAAGGCAGCAGCTAGGCAGGAGGGAGGAAGACAGGTTCTGGCTGCTTCACCACAACACCGTCTTGGCTTTCACACTACCTTCTCAGGTCACTTGCACCTCCAGGTCACATGCACCTCCAGGTCATATGCACCTCCAGGTCACGTGAACCTCCAGGTCACGTGCACCTCCAGACTACATGCACGTCCAGTTCAAGTGCACCTTCGATCCAAGTGCACCTCCAGGCCACGTGCACCTCCAGGTCACCTGCACCTCCAGGTCACTCACGTGCACCAGAAGGTCACTTTTCTTTCAATCATTCTTGATGGAACTGCAAGCTGTAAACACCAACAATCTAGTTGATCAGCTGTCGGTAATTCCAGGAAGCACTTCCAAGGAGGGTTAGTATATGTCACCTTGTGTTTCAAAGGTCGATTCACAGCTCCTGGGCCAGCCTCTTATCTCTTATTGGCTGGCGTTGCTAATTCTGGCCTCTGGTACCTGATCATTCCTACTCTTGAAACTGCGTACAGTTCTTTTACATATCATATAGTCTAATTCACTTATTTACTAGGGTGTCTCGTGACTCGGTTGACAACGCTCTCGCCTAGCATACTGAGTGTCAGTGGTTCAGTCACCGGCATGGGTGGAAACGTTAGACATGTTCCTTACAGCTGCTGTCTCTGTTCACCTAGCAGTAACTAGGTACTTCGATATTAGTTGACTGGTGTGGGTGGCATCGTGGGAAACAAGATTGAAGGATCACAATGGAAATAAGACAGACAATCCTCAATGACGCACTGACTTCCATGGGTTTTCCTGGATGGCTAACCATCTCTATCCCTGGTTAAAAATCCCACCAAGCTGGCACTGGACAAGCACCTAAAGTCAGTTCCTGATCAGCCGGGCTGTGGCTCGTACGTTGGTTTGCGTGCAGCCAGCAGCAACAGCCTAGTTGATCAGGCTCTGATCCACCAGGAGGCCTGGTCACAGACCGGGCCGCGGGGGCGTTGACCCCCGGAACTCTCTCCAGGTAAACTCCAGGTAGGTAGGAGGGAGGAAGAAGGCAACAGCTAGGTAGGAGGGAGGAAGAAGGCAGCAGCTAGATAGGAGGGAGGGAGAAGGCAGGAGGGAGGAAGAAGGCAGCAGATAGGTAGGAGGGAGGATGAAAGCAGCAGCTAGGTAGGAGGGAGGAAGAAGGCAGCAGCTAGGTAGGAGGGAGGAAGAAGGCAGCAGCTAGTAGGAGGGAGAAAGAAGGTAGGAGGGAGGAAGACGGCAGCAACTAGGTATGAGGGAGGAAGAAGGCAGGAGGGAGGAAGAAGGCAGCATCTAGGTAGGAGGGAAGAAGAAGGCAGCAGCTAGGTAGGAGGGAGAAAGAAGGTAGGAGGGAGGAAGAAGGCAGCAGCTAGGTAGCAGGGAGGAAGAAGGTAGGAGGGAGGAAGAAGGTAGGAGGGAGGAAGAAGGTAGGAGGGAGGAAGAAGGCAGCAGCTAGGTATGAGAGAGGAAGAAGGCAGGAGGGAGGAAGAAGGCAGCAGCTATGTAGGAGGGAGGAAGAAGGCAGCAGCTAGGTAGGAGGGAGAAAGAAGGTAGGAGGGAGGAAGAAGGCAGCAGCTAGGTAGCAGGGAGGAAGAAGTTAGGAGGGGAGAAGAAGGCAGCAGCTAGTAGGAGGGAGGAAGAAGGCAGCAGCTAGGTAGAAGGGAGAAAGAAGGCAGCAGCTAGGTAGGAGGGAGGAAGAAGGAATCAGCTAGGTAGGAGGAAGAAGAAGCAGCAGCTAGTCGGAGGGAGGAAGAGGCAGCAGCTAGGTAGGAGGGAGGAAGAAGGCAGGAGGGAGGAAGAAGGCAGCATCTAGGTAGGAGGGAAGAAGAAGGCAGCAGCTAGTAGGAGGGAGAAAGAAGGTAGGAGGAGAAGAAGGCAGCAGCTAGGTAGCGGAGAAGAAGGTAGGAGGAGGAAGAAGGTAGGAGGGAGGAAGAAGGTAGAGGAGGAAGAAGCAGCAGCTAGTATGAGAGAGGAAGAAGGCAGGAGGAAGAAGGCAGCAGCTATGTAGAGAGGAAGAAGGCAGCAGCTAGGTAGGAGGGAAAGAAGTAGGAGGGAGAAGAAGCAGCAGTAGTGCAGGAGGAAGAATTTAGGAGGGAAAGGCAGCAGCTAGGTAGGAGGAGGAAGAAGCAGCAGCTAGGTAGAAGGGAGAAAGAAGGCAGCAGCTAGTAGAGGGGAAGAAGGAATCAGCTAGGTAGGAGGAAGGAAGAAAGCGAGCAGCTAGGACGGAGGGAGGAAGAAGGCAGCAGCTAGGTAGGAGGGAGGAAGAAGGCAGCAGCTAGGTAGGAGGGAGGAAGAAGGCAGGAGGGAGGAAGAAGGCAGCATCTAGGTAGGAGGGAGGAAGAAGGTAGGAGGGATTAAGAAGGCAGCAGCTATTTAGGAGGGAGGAAGAAGGCAGCAGCTAGGTAGGAGGGAGAAAGAAGGTAGGAGGGAGGAAGAAGGCAGCAGCTAGGTAGGAGGGAGGAAGAAGGTAGGAGGGAGGAAGAAGGCAGCAGGTAGGTATGAGGGAGGAAGAAGGCAGGAGGGATGAAGAAGGCAGGATGGAGGAAGAAGGCAGCAGCTAGGTAGGAGGGAGGAAGAAGGCAGCAGCTATTTAGGAGGGAGAAAGAAGGTAGGAGGGAGGAAGAAGGCAGCAGCTAGATAGGAGGGAGGAAGAAGGCAGCAGCTAGGTAGGAGGGAGGAAGAAGGCAGCAGCTAGGTAAGAGGCAGGAAGAAGGCAGCAGCTATGTAGGAGGGAGGAAGAAGGCAGCAGCTAGGTAGGAGGGAGGAAGAAGGCAGCAGCTAGGTAGGAGAGAGAAAGAAGGTAGGATGGAGGAAGAAGGCAGCAGCTAGGTAGGAGGGAGGAAGAAGGTAGGAGGGAGGAAGAAGGCAGCAGCTAGGTAGGAGGGAGGAAGAAGGCAGCAGCTAGGTAGGAGGGAGGAAGAAGGCAGCAGCTAGGTAGGAGGGAGGAAGAAGGCAGCAGCTAGGTAGGAGGGAGGAAGAAGGCAGCAGCTAGGTAGGAGGGAGAAAGAAGGTATGAGTGAGGAAGAAGGCTGCAGCTAGGTAGTAGGGAGGAAGAAGGTAGGAGGGAGGAAGAAGGCAACAGCTAGGTAGGAGGGAGGAAGAAGGAAGCAGCTAGGTAGGAGCAGGAAGGTATGAGTGAGGAAGAAGGCTGCAGCAGGTAGTAGGGAGGAAGAAGGTAGGAGGGAGGAAGAAGGCAACAGCTAGGTAGGAGGGAGGAAGAAGGAAGCAGCTAGGTAGGAGGCAGGAAGAAGGCAGCAGCTAGGTAGGAGAGAGAAAGAAGGCAGCAGCTAGGTAGGAGGGAGGAAGAAGGCATAGCTAGTAGAGGAGGAAGAAGGTAGGAGGGAGGAAGAAGGCAGCAGCTAGGTAGGAGGGAGGAAGACGGCAGGAGGGAGGAAGAAGGCAGGAGGGAGGAAGAAGGCAGCAGCTAGGTAGGAGGGAGAAAGAAGGTAGGAGGGAGGAAGAAGGCAGCAGCTAGGTAGGATGGAGAAAGAAGGCAGCAGCTAGGTAGAAGGGAGGAAGAAGGCAGCAGCTAGGTAAGAGGAAGGAAGACAGCAGCAGCTAGGTAGGAGGGAGGAAGACGGCAGGAGGGAGGAAGAAGGCAGGAGGGAGGAAGTAGGCAGCAGCTAGGTAGGAGGGAGAAAGAAGGTAGGAGGGAGGAAGAAGGCAGCAGCTACGTAGGAGGGAATAAGAAGGTAGGAGGGAGGAAGAAGGCAGCAGCTAGGTAGGAGGGAGAAAGAAGGCAGCAGCTAGGTAGGAGGGAGGAAGAAGGCAGCAGCTAGGTAGGAGGGAGAAAGAAGGCAGCAGCTAGGTAGGAGGGAGGAAGAAGGCAGCAGCTAGGTAGGAGGGAGGAAGAAGGCAGCAGTTAGGTAGGAGGGAGAAAGAAGGCAGCAGCTAGGTAGAAGGGAGGAAGAAGGCAGCAGCTAGGTAGGAGGGAGGAAGACGGCAGCAGCTAGGTAGGAGGGAGGAAGAAGGCAGCAGCTAGGCAGGAGGGAGGAAGACAGTTCTGCTGCTTCACCACAACACCGTCTTGGCTTTCACACTACCTTCTCAGGTCACTTGCACCCAGTCAATCCCCTCCGGGGGGTCTATGCACCCCCGGGTCAGTGAACCTCCAGGCACGGCACCTCCAGACTACTGCAGTATTAAGTCCCTTTCGTCCAAGGACCCCGGGCCACGTGCACCCCGTCACTCACCTCCGGGTCACCACGTGCACCTGAAGGTCACTTTCTTTCAATCTTTTTGAGGGAAACGAAGCTTAAACCCCAAAAAACTGTTGATCACTGTGGGAAAATTCCGGGAAGCCCCTTCAAGGGGGGTTAGTTTTTGGTCACCTTGTGTTTTCAAAGGTCGATTAAAGCCCCGGGGCCGCCCTTATCTTCTTGGTGCGTTTTAATTCTGCCCTGGTACCTGATCTTCCCTCTTTTGAAACGCACGTTTTTTACTATCATATAGTCAATTTCATTATTTAAAGGGGGGTTTGATTTGACAACGTTTCCCCCAGCAATGAGGTCATGTTCAGTCACCGGATGGGGGGGAAACTTAGACTTTCCTTACAGCTGCTGTCCTGTTAAGTTTTAAGATAAGTTTTTCGTTCGGATTTTTAACCCGGAGGGTTAGCCAAGGGATAACCCAAAATCTGCTCATCGAGGAGCTAATTTATTTCCTTGGGGCCCTTAATCTTTCCCCGGATGCGACCCACACCATCGACTAACACCCAGGTACCATTTCTGCTAGGTGAACGGCAACAGGTAAGGAAACGGTCGAAATTTTTCCACCCCCGGGGATGAACCCCGGGCCCCTCCGGGTGGAAGGGGGAGCTTACCACCGGGCCAGGGGGCCACCTAGCGAACTGGGTACCGGGTATTTTTACGGTTGGGGGGCATCGGGAAAAAAGTTAAGGATCACAATGGAATAAACGGAAAAACCTCAATGCGCACGACTCATGGGTTTTCCGGGAGGGCAAACCCTCTCCACCCCGGAAAAAAACCCCACCAAATTTTTTCCCCCCATCCTGAGACCGTGCTTAATATGAGTCATGGTAACTGACGCCCTGACACTTGGTCGGGGGTCACCAGGTCTTTTACACCTGGCAGGCCCCGTTGGGTCACCAGGTCAACCCCTGACCCTGGTCATTGGGACAAATGATGGGGTTCGGGGGTCCCCAAGCAACGACCCCTGGCGGGGGTCAACGATACGGGGTTTGGGTCACCAGTCAGATCGGACTAGCCAGGGGGGTTACAGGCCATGTCTGGCACGGGGGGCCATGGATCCACCAACCCAAAACCCTGACCCCCTGTAAAGAAAATTTTCCCCAACCCCCGGGGGAGGGCCCCCGGGAGACGTTATGCCCCCGGGGGCAGCGACTCCTCGGGGGCCCTAATCCCTCTCACTATTTTCCTACACTGAAAGGATGAAGGATCAGACCTTACCTTTTGCCAAACAGAAACCAAGCTTCTGCGTTATACACAAACTCAATTAGGACAACAATACACCATCCAACATTCTTCTTTGCAAATATACAGGTAAAAAAGCCACAACAAAAAACAAAATATTTTCATCCGGAACTGCTTGCAAGGCAAAGGCATGTTCGCGGGTTTTTCCGAGCCCACATAAATTTTGGTAACGAAATAGGGACCCGGGTTACAACCATACAGATGTACAGAGTGAAAGGAAAAAAGGGGGGGGGGGCCTGCATTGCAGGAAAGTTGCAAGAACCTTAAAATTGTTTAAAATGATGTAGTGGAAGTTTTAGCAGTAAAAAAACGAGAACCAAAAAACCCAGTCATTGTGGTTTCTACAACCTCCGGATGCAACATCCCAGCAATTTCCGGGAACAGCTTTAAAAATTGACCATGTCTGAAAATTTCCCCTCCGACCCAACATCTTTCTCCTGGGGGGTTTCAACTTAAGGCACCCAAAAAAGGGGGAAAATTTGCAAATAATATTGTTGCAGAAATAACACCAAAGCTCTGAAAAACTCCACTCACACAGCTTTTAAAAAACCTACAAAAATTCAAAATTTTTAAACCCCAAATAAAAAGTAAGACTGAGAATACACAGACCCCATCTTTATTAACTATGTGATCTGATAAGAAATGTACCATATCAAAAAAATATCTCAATACAACACAATGAGGTTCAGACATTTCGCGGAGCCCCAGACCGAAAATGAAATTTCACGAGGGGGCATTCCCAAAATTTAACTTCATAAAAAAAACATAAAAGGGGACCCTAACCAAGTCCCAACCGAAAAGCTGGGGAAAATATACAAGCAAACCCGACCCCAAATTTTTGCCCAGAACAATTAACTCGTGGCACTCGATGTACACAAGGGTTTTTCCTTTTAAGAAAAGGGGGAGTAAGTAAATGAAAGAACAGGCGCTCCCTTTACAACGACGGAAAAGAATAAAAGCGGCTAAAAAAAAGGTCAATATATCGAAATCGTAGGGGGAAAACGGGCAGAGAAATAGCAAACATCGAACTTAAGCTAAAGGGAAACATATGGAGTCGGGAACGCGGGGGAAAACTAAAACCCTAAATGAAACGAAAAAAACCCAAAGTATTTCTTCTCCATCCCAAACAAATCAGAACAACGTCCAGTATTGGGCCCCCTTACTTAAACGTGGGGCCCCCCAAATTTACACAAAGGAAAAAGTGAGCTCTTTAATCCCGTAACTCATTTTTTGCAACCACTAACCGCTGGGGTCAAGATCAAAAAGAATTTTTAAGAGAGCCCCAGAATTTTTAACACAAGCCATCGATGTTTTCCGAGCCAAATGACTTCGACAGGCGTAAAACATGCCCCTGCACTCTGCCCCAGGGCCGACTCATGGAACTCTTGTTCATCAAGAACTCAAAAAGCCCCTATCACGAGCCTTTACCATCCCATGGGGAGGGAGCATGGACACGGGGGTCGTCCCACAGTTACTAAAAACAAGACATAGCCCCACTCCACAAAGGGGGCAGTAAAGCAACAGCAAAGAACTACAGACCGATAGCACTAACATCCCATATCATAAAAATCTTTGAAAGGGTCCTAAGAAGCAAGATCACCACCCATCTAAAAACACATCAGTTACACAACCCAGGGCAACATGGGTTTAGAACAGGTCGCTCCTGTCTGTCTCAACTATTGGATCACTACGACAAGGTCCTTGATGCACTAGAAGACAAAAAGAATGCAGATGTAATATATACAGACTTTGCAAAAGCCTTCGACAAGGGTGACCATGGCGTAATAGCGCACAAAATGCGTGCTAAAGGAATAACAGGAAAAGTCGGTCGATGGATCTATAATTTCCTCACTAACAGAACACAGAGAGTAGTCGTCAACAGAGTAAAGTCCGAGGCAGCTACGGTGAAAAGCTCTGTTCCACAAGGCACAGTACTCGCTCCCATCTTGTTCCTCATCCTCATATACGACATAGACAAGGATGTCAGCCACAGCACCGTGTCTTCCTTTGCAGATGACACCCGAATCTGCATGACAGTGTCTTCCATTGCAGACACTGCAAGGCTCCAGGCGGACATCAACCAAATCTTTCAGTGGGCTGCAGAAGACAATATGAAGTTCAACGATGAGAAATTTCAATTACTCAGATATAGTAAACACGAGGAAATTCAATCTTCGTCAGAGTACAAAACAAATTCTGGCCACAAAATAGAGCGTAACACCAACGTCAAAGACCTGGGAGTGATCATGTCGGAGGATCTCACCCTCAAGGACCATAACATTGTATCAATCGCATCTGCTAGAAAAATGACAGGATGGATAATGAGAACCTTCAAAACTAGGGATGCCAAGCCCATGATGACACTCTTCAGGTCACTTGTTCTATCTAGGCAGGAATATTGCTGCACACTAACAGCACCTTTCAAGGCAGGTGAAATTGCTGACCTAGAAAATGTACAGAGAACATTCATGGTGCGCATAACAGAGATAAAGTACCTCAATTACTGGGAGCGCTTGAGGTTCCTGAACCTGTATTCCCTGGAATGCAGGTGGGAGAGATACATGATTATATACACCTGGAAAGTCCTAGAGGGACTAGTACCGATCTTGCACACGAAAATCACTCACTACGAAAGCAAAAGACTTGGCAGACGATGCAACATCCCCCCCAATGAAAAGCAGAGGTGTCACTAGCACATTAAGAGACCATACAATTAGTGTCAGGGGCCCGAGACTGTTCAACTGCCTCCCAGCATACATAAGGGGGATTACCAACAGACCCCTGGCAGTCTTCAAGCTGGCACTGGACAAGCACCTAAAGTCGGTTCCTGATCAGCCGGGCTGTGGCTCGTACGTTGGTTTGCGTGCAGCCAGCAGCAACAGCCTGGTTGATCACGCTCTGATCCACCAGTAGGCCTGGTCACAGACCGGGCCGCGGGGGCGTTGACCCCCGGAACTCTCTCCAGGTAAACTCCAGGCACATTCCAGAATGCCCATTCGTCTTAACATGTGTGTCTGACCCAGCAAAATTAGACGCCCTCTAATGGGATTACAGCTTCATAGCTGATAAAAGGTGACACATGACACACACACGTACAGCAGAATGTAACAATCTAAAGGAGTGTAAATGAACAGACGTATGTCTAAGAAAATGGTGATTTCCCAAGACCGGGAAAACTCCAAAAATATATGCTTAGGAGCATTAATTTCATAAATCCACATCTCAGACTGAAGAAATCAGTAACAGTATTGATTCGTGATTCGGAATTTGAGAGTAGTTTTGTTTCGGCGAGTGAACGTGTGACGAGAAGGCCAAGTGACGAGTAGGCTGGGTGTTGCCATACCAGGCTACTCAACGTACAAATTTTCGTGGCCAGTTTCGTGTGCACGTTTCCAATGCCGTGCATTGACGATCTCTAGGAAAATTAGACATTCTTCCTGCCGTGAATAGGTAAAGATATTTCAGTGAGTGTAGCAAGTACCACGGGAGCACTAGTCCCCGGTAGGTCAGTCACGGTAGTCGTCAGGCGACGTGAGTCAGACATATGACTAAGTAGAGGCGTCCAGCGTCATCTCTTCAGTAATAATAATAATAATAATAATAATAATAATAATAATAATAATAATAATAATAATAATAATAATAATAATAATAATAATAATAATAATAACAATAATAATTTTTATTTGGACGTGATACATAGTTGTACAAGGAATTATAGTAGTTGAGTGTACATGCCAGAAGTCCCTTGTATGCAGAGGGACAGGCAGCTTAAAATTAACTTAAGATTAACTAAGTAATGATATATTCAGTGGTAAAAATTACAGTAAACAAATTACAACATGAAGTACAAATGAGTATTTCAAATAAGAAGCTTTATAGTTGTACAAATTTGTAGTATAACAATGTATAATATAATAAAATGATCAATATACTATAAGAAGTCGTATATATGAAGTCATATACTATATTAAGTCGAATAAAATCAATGATTTGTAGTGCAGAAGCTGGTTATATGGTCACTAGATGAGTTACTGTACGTTCAAGAGAATGAAGTATTATATTAGGTAATGTAATTAAGTTTCTCCTATGTATGGACTGATGAAGCCACTGTGTGGCGAAACGTTTCCTCAATAAAGATACCCAAGAGTTGCACATGTGTCTAATTTATCATCATGTCGGTTCTCTGAACCATTCATCTACAAATGTAATTAAAAACATAGTTTGATAGGGTCATGGGTTATACATTTATGAAATACAGTTATTCAGTATTTATTTACTTTTGGGTGAGTAAGTGGTTTTTAAGAGTCTTGAATTGATAAACAGACAGTATTTCTATTGTATTCAGTTTTTGTATTCACACTTTTGTATTCACTTTTGTATTCAATCAAACCAAAGATTTCGGCGTCAAGACGTTACAGGTTCCCGTTACAATGAGCCAGGTTAAGTCCCTATTTTAGTTATATCCACCTATTTAGGACTGCAGTACCTAGGATCGATGATGAGTAAATAGGACTAAGGGTGGAGGGGGGCCAAGTCTAAAACTACAGGTAAGGGGGCCCACGATTTCCCAAATGCTGTATCGCATCCCAGCAACAACAACATTCCCCAATAAAAAGCGGGGCGCACTAGCCGAAAAGACAACACAATAATTTTACAAAAAAAAAAACAAGGATCGGTCAGAAAAACAAAGGGGACAGTAAAGGCAGAAGAGACAGCTCATTAGGTTTTAATGTACTAAGGGAAGGATTTAAAAGAAATAAATAGTGAGCTGAATTTTTTAATGCAGGAAGCATAAATATTAGCTGTAACAGAGACGGGTGGGGTAGTGTGATGTCAAGAAAATTTTGAATTGTTGTGTTAGTAAGATATAAAATTAGAAGAGTCAGCCCAAAATCGTTTGTTTACAGTTCGGGGGCCTGATTTAAAGGGCCCCCCCAAACCCTTGACAGGGAGTGCGAAAACTTTCTATGGGATGAAACTCTAAGGCATCTACTTCAAAAATGGGAGAATTTAACTTTAGAAAATTGCGGAGTAATTTGCAAAAAAATTTGGGTCAAGAAAATTTTCTTATAGATTCAGGTTTTTTTTTTTAAAAATAGTTTGTGATGTGAAAATTTGTGTGGACTGCCTTCCAAGTGATCCCTCCCCTGGAAAACTCTTTTCACCCCGAGCTTGAGGTGGGACCTCACCCCTCACAAGGGGCTTATGGGAAAAAGATTTTACAAATGATTGTGTTGCAAGAAACTCGCCTGCATGCAGTAAAAAGGATCTTTATTGATTGCAGCATATACCCTGATCTTAAACTTCCCTAAGCTTTAGCCTTGCCCTCTGGACTTCCCCTCAAAACCAAGTGCAACCGGAGCCTTTTTCCTGCAAATTCAATCGTTATTGTGTCCTGCCTGCACTCAGAAAATTCCAATCCAAGGGGTAGTAACCCCGTCAACTAGCAGACCGGACACTACTTCCAACTGCCTTGGACATGGGGACTTACTGGGCAGCCTGCTGTTGCACCTGACCCCCAGATAAAACTCACTCACAACTCCCCAGACATGGCAGAAATCTACGAGAAATGGAGGGCTTTTTACTGTATGGGCTGATGGAGGAGGTCTTACGGGACATCGAGGGCCTTACAGATTTTCCCAGGTCTCAATGTGAAGACACGGGGGGGCGCCGTCGTGTCAGGCACATCTTGTCCCCGTTTGGTGTCTGTCTTTAAGAAGGTGCATTTTTCTTTTAGACCCGTGCCTCGTCTTTTAAGCTAGGGGCCGTTCCCCTAGCAAAATTAACCTAGTGTTGCCTTCATTATCGGCCTTTTACTACTATGTTAAGGTTTTTAAAGGTCTAAAATTTATTATTATCTACATTTTCCCTTTTAGTAAACCTAATATTAGTGTACTAACAGTAAAACTACCTACTTCCTTCCTGAAGGGTAAATCTATAAATTAAAATAAATGCCTCCCAACAATCCACGCCAAAATAAAGAGAATGCTGTTTGTTTGGGAGGGTTTAAGGGCCAGCCAGCTCAGCTGTCCATTACGGCCATGCTGGATCTGTCCTGTGGAACTTTAGGGACCAAATAAAATTTCCACATCCTCCCGCCGGCGAAGGGTGGGCCCGTTTAAGTCTAGATCAAGGTCTGCTCCCGCAGGCCCTCCCAGTGGGCCCTGGACTTGAGCGCCGTTCGAGGGTCGTCCGGCCGGCTCGGGCTCGGTCAGCCTCTGGTCTAATTTCTCATGTCCCGGTCCCACCGTGTGGACCTCGAGAGGTAAAAGCCCTTTTTGATGGGTCTTATAGTCTCGGGCACCATTCATTCTCACCTTCAACCATTCTCAACCACCCAGCCTTGTCTGGGTGGGTCGACACTACCAGGCCAAGAGGCCAGTATGCCCTGGCACCTCGGATTCTATAGCACCAGGTCCCCTTCACTTAGCATCTCTTATTTGCCTCAGGGTTTGGCACCATAGAAATGTTCCCCCAAGGTTTTTCAAGTAATCCCTGCGCCACACCTGGTTCCATTTTTTCCAGGATTGTTCACCGTCTGTTGTGACTCCTGTGCAGCTCTTCATTAATGGGGGGACCACTGGCCCCAAAAAAATCCAGTTCCTTGGAAGACTGACTCAGAATTGAGGGGAAAAGGGGTCAATCCTCCTTCCAAACAGCATGTGATTGGGGGTGAGAGCTTCCTGCTCGTCAATCCCATTTTGTACGTAGGTCAGAGGCCTGTTATTGACTCTTGCCTCTATCTCAACTAACACTGTCCTCAGTTCATCAAAGCTCACTCTCCTGCCGTGCAAGACCTTCCGAATGCACCCTTTGACTGTGCCCACCATACGTTCATAGAATCCCCCTTGCCAAGGCGCCCTGGGAGCTATGAACCTCCACTCGCACTCTATTTTCTTCAGGTGTTCTCATACTTCTCCGTTGTCCCTAAGATTCCTGAAACCTTTATCGGCCGCCCTAAAGCTTGTGCCATTGTCCGAGATAATCAATCGCGGGCACGAGAATCTGGCTGTAAACCTCCTGAACAACTTCACGAAAGTCTCTGTTGACATATCTTCTGCCAACTCCAAATGCACAGCTCGAGTAGTGGCACAAGTAAGCAGGCAGACATATACTTTCTGAGGGCCCACCCTATCGTCTCCTGGGTTCTTCAATGTGATAGCCCCAGTATAGTCTATTCCCACAGTCTCAAAGGGCCTGTCACTATGTACCCGCTCCTGAGGCAGCAGTGGTGGACCTGGGTATGGTAGGGTCCTCCCATCGTACCGCCGGCAGACCGTGCAACTCTTCAGCACCCTTTTGACGGCAGCTCGACCCTTCAGTACCCAGTAATTCTGACGTAGGCAGGTGAGGGTATCTCCAAACCCCCCATGTAAGGTCCTCTGATGGGCATCTTGTATCAATAGCTCTGATGCCCATCCCTCCTTTCCCAGTAGCACAGGATGTTTGGCCCCATAGCTGAGCTCAGAGTTTTGTATTCGTCTCCTGCATCTTATTAGCCCCGCATGATCTAGGAACAATCCCAAAGAGTGAACCAATTTACCGTTCCCTGAGTCGTCGTTGGACACACGTCCTGACGCCATAACCTGCTGCCTGGTCGCCAGTACTTCCAGCACTCCTGGAAACCTCTCCCTTTGGTACTGCCTTATCCAATATTCTCTGGGACCCACGAGAGACAACTGTCGACCTTGGCTTACCTTGTCATGCAGCTTCTCTCACAAATCGAAATACCATTTCCGTGACTCCTATAAGTTTCCTCCAAGAGGAGTAGCGCCTGGGGTCAAATAGTTCAGTGTCGGGTTCCCCCGCAAAGTGTACTATGCTGCTGGTTGTCTCCCCGAATTTCTGCTCTGGCCAGCAATCCCTTGCCGGTAACCAGTCTGGGCCTTTGAACCAAATCTCGCTTTTACTCAGCTTTTTGTGTCACCCCTCGGCTTATCAGGTCCGCTGGGTTTTGATCTGTAGGTACATACAGAATTGTTGACATTGACTGTAGTTCCCGTATCTTCCCTGCAGCGGCAGCAGCGACTTCCAAGCTCCGTACTTTTCTCCAACTATCAGAGCTACCAATGCTCCTATGATGACCTAGTTACAAGCAAAACTGCACTACCCAACGTAGCACCCAGAATGACCAAAGATTACCAACAGTGAAACCTACAAATCAAAAATAATAGAGATCAAAGGAAGACTGCCCACAAACTGAAAGCAACACCCCCGCTGCCACCCCGAACAAGAAAACCCCCAAAAGGTTTTGTATAACAAAAACTTCTATTTTTTTAACACAAACAATTCCGGTATATTATAGGCGAATCTAAAGGAAACAGCCCCAAGGCCAGCAAGAAAACCCCGAAAAAAAAAAACTATTCAACAAGGGGAAAAGCCGGGAGGACCGGGCCCCAAAGGCCAACCACCCCACCACCCCCGGGCTCAAGGCGACCCACAACAATAACAATAAAGAGGGCCTCCCAAACCACCCCAATCCTCCCCTCTTTTCCCCCAGATTAAACCCTACCAAGTATCTCTAAATTATACCAAGGGATCCAGATACCCAAAGACAGGGCATCCCCCAACTTAGTTTTTTTGAAAAAAATAAATTTTTTCGAAGACCAAACCCAAAACAAAACACCAGGAAAACACAACCCGAGAACAAAATCCTCAGTTTTTGAACAAAAGTTTTTAAAACACCAGAATGACTAACGGTGACAAACCATCCAAACAGCCCCATAGATAGCCAAAAACCCAACAAATAAAACTCTTAATACAAAGTTGAAGAAGCAAAAAGAATGGAAAGAACAATTTAAAAAATTAAAACCAGTTCAGTGACTACTTTGCTCTCCAAGAAATAAAACGAAAAGATAACTATGGGAACGCATAAAAATTTTAACGCCCCATTTTTTTTTCCCCAGAATATGAACCAAACAAAAAAATTTAAAAAAATTTAACCTGCAGATCAAAAAGGACCAAAAAAAGGGTTATTACCTGGAGAGGAAGGTTTCCGGGGGTAAACCCCCCCCGGCCCCGGGTTTCGGGAAAACCAGGCCTCCGGGTGGATTCAGACCTGATCAACCAGGCTTTTTGTTTCCCGGGCTGCACCCCAAACCAACGAAACGACCCAAACAGCCCGTTTGACGGAACTGACTTTAGGTGCTTGTCCAGGGGCCACCCTTGAAGCCCTCCCAGGGGCTGTTGGAATCCCCCTATGTGGCTGGGGGGCATTAAACATTTCCCCCGGGCCCCTGACATTTTATTGTATGGTCTTTTAAAACGGCAAGGGGGAAAACCCCTGTTTTTATTGGGGGTTTGGCATCGTCTCCCAAAGTTTTTTGGCTTTCGTAGTGGTGATTTTCGTGTGAAAAAGTTGGGTACTAGCCCCCTCAGGTTTTTTTCCGGGTGAAATATAACCCATTGACCAGAGTCAGAAATAAAAAAAAAGCCGGGTTACTAAAAATCCCAGGGGTAAAAAAAAAGTGTTATGTTAATTCCACCCCACATGACAGGAAAACAGATTTAAATAATTTGCATCAAATTAAAGTAAAAAAAGGGAGGTATAATAAACGAGTGTTTTTCCCCAAAAAACCGTCAGAACCTCCTGTAAAAAAGTCGGGAAAAATTTAAAAGCGGGAGAAAAAAATGACACAATACACCAATGCTTCACAGGGAGGGAAAAATTCTTTTTTAGGAAAACAAAATTGGGTCAACTGTACCCCAATAAACGAACGAGAATGACCCTATCACCAAAATTTCTCGGGGTTTCCCTAATCTTACAGAAAAATAACAAAAACAATGTCCAACTTAAAAACCCAAACGGGGTGTGGGTGTAGGGTTTCCCTCCATTATTTGTTCAAATTTCTTTGTACAATTTTCTTGGGAAATTTAAAAATAATCAACTACCCCCTTTTTGTGTTTTTAAACTAGTAAGAAAAATGTCCAAACCTTTAAAGTAATTTTCTTTTTTAAAACTATTTTTGTTTTAAAATTTTAAGCTAAATTTGATACTTTCTCTGTCCATTTTACTACCTCATTTTTTTTTAAAATACTATAAATTTGAATTACTTAAAAAATTAATAATTATCTTTTTTTTACTAAAATTTTTTCATTTACCCCCTTAACATTTTTGACATTTAAAAAAACCTTTTAATTGTTTAATTTAAACCTTTACCTGTTTAAAATACCCCCTTTTACAATTTAGAGTACTCTTAATTCCCTTTGAAACTCCCCAAAAAACCCTCTAGTATAACTACCAGTGCAAAATTAAAAGAAATAAACTTTTATTTTTTTCATTTTTTTTTGTAATAAATATTATTTTACAAAAAATTTTAAATTAAACCCCAATTTTTTAACTACCCAGTCAATTTTAAACTTTTTTTTTTTAAAAACCTTTTTTTAAATACTTCCCTTTAATTTTTTTGTTGCCAAATTTTTCCCAATTTTTGTATTTTTAAACTCCAACCTTTAATTATCCTTTGTAACCTTTTTGTAACCTTTGCCTACCACCCTACTATCAATTATAACCAAGACATTCCCCTTGTTTTTTTTTAAATTTTATTATTCTTTTGGTACTTTAATTGTAATTTTTTTTTGTCAATTTAAATCTAGTTAAAACTTCTGTCTTTTCAAAAACCTATACCAAAAACTCTAGTGCAATTCCCAAACCATTTCATTTTTTGTATTTTTAAAATTTTTTAATTTTTTATAAAAATAATTCCTACCCCTAAGTTTGGGTTTTCATATCTTAGGGGACTATTTGTTTGTGAAATTTATTAAAAATTTTTTAAATTAAATATTATTGTTCAAGGCCCTTAACTTCTTTTGCTAATTTGGGATTTTACCTGGAGAGTTTTTCGGGCCCAAACGCCCCCGCGGCCCGGTCTGTGCCCCGGGCCTCCTGGTGGATCAGCGCCTGATCCCCCCAGGCTGTTGCTGCGGCTGCACGCAAACCAACGTACGAGCCACAGCCCGGCAAAAAATCGGGAAAACGATTTTTAAGGTGCTGTCCGGGTGCCAGCTTGAAGACTGCCAGGGGCCCTGTTGGTAACCCCCCTTTTTTTTGTGCTGGGGGGGGCATTTTGAACAGCCCTCGGGCCCCTGACACTTATTTAGGTCTCTTAAGGGCCCCCTAGTGACCCCCCCTTGTTTTTAAATTGGGGGTTTGGTGAAATCGTCTCCCAAAGGGTTTTTTGTTTTCCCAAGTGAGTAAATTTTCGGTGCAATTCCCGGTACTAGCCCCCCTCTAGGTTTTTTCCCAGGTGAAATAAATTCATGTATCTCTCCCCCCTGCTTTCCGGGGAATTTACGGGTTTAAAGAAACCTCAAGCGCTCCCAGTAATTGAGGTGTTTTATCTCCTTTAAATGCGCCCCGGGTGAAAGTTCCCCGTCCCTTTTCTGGGGTTCGGCAATTTCCCCTTTCCTTGAAAGGGGGCTGTTAGAGGGGCACAATATTCCACCCCTTAGATAGAACAATGACCTAAAAGATTTGTCAAAGTACCAACTACCTCATAAAATTTTTTTTTTTTTCTATTTTTTTTAAATTTTTTTGGGCTACCTTAATTTTGTATATTTTTTTTCTTGTCAATTTAAATTTAGTTATTTCTCTAATTCTTGTAAAACAACTTATTAAAAAACACCTTAGTGCAAATTTTCAATTTTAGAGTCTTGTGCCTTTTTTTAAAATTAAATTTGGGTTAAACTCAGTTGAAAAATAGTCCCAAAACCAAAAATTCCAAATTTTAAATTTAAACCCTAATTTCAATTACCCAGTGAAGACTGGGGGCTATTTTTTAAATTTTTATTTTTAATTTTTTTTAATTTAATTAAATCCCAGTTGGACTATAGCTTTATTTTTAGCCAAAACTAGACTCCACAAAAAATCCCTTATATTAGACCTTAGGCAAATTTCAATTTAGAGTCTTTTTCTTTTTAAATTTTAAATTTTTTTTTTTACTATTTATAACCCAGTTGTAAATTTAGTTTTATTCCCCGCACAACACATAGACAAAAAATCAACTTCATTAATTTTGTAGTAGTGACTATACTCCTATATGACCAAAATACTCTAAACTAAATACAAACCAAACTTTCCCCCCCACTACAGATATCATTTCTAGAACTCAACACATAACTCAGGATATAAATAACCATAATTTTTAAACCCAGAAGATGATTGATTTACGTTGACCCTGATCTAACCCCCCATAATCTGGGGCACCCAATCAAAAAACCCATTGGAAAGTAACTGCCTTTATTACACAGCACACAAGCCAACACTATCCTAAAAAAATGCTAAAAGCCTATCAGTACTTAACTAAAACATCAGGGCCTTAAGCAAAAAACTAAGAAGGGCCTCCTGGCAAATCCTTGAATCCAAAAAAGACACCCTTCTCCCCAAATTTTTCCCTTTCTGAGACCTGGCTTAAACAGGGCACAATAATATTCTACCCCCCTAAACCCGGATACACAGCAATTCACAACTGCAAAACCCCAAAAAAAGTTGGGGGGGGGTATTGCCCAAACTAAACTCAAACCCCAAATTAAACTTGTATTAGCCAAACCCCCTTGCTTTAGTGATTAATAAGGGGGAAAACATTTTTTGCTAACTTTAAAAAGGGAAAAAACCTTAAGACACCATAACAATCGGGGCCATTTTTCCGGTACCTCACCAAACATCCCAAATTTTTAGTGGGAAAATTAAAGTCACTTTAAAAACAAACCCGACAAATGAAAAAGCCCAAACCTTTTCTTAGCTGGGGACTTCAACATCAAACCCTTTGGGTTACTAGATGATCACCTGTAACGAAATTTTATCAAAATAGAACCCAAAACACTTCTCATACCAACAAAAAACTAAACCAACCCAGGCTCACTGGGGAAAAATGCAACCATAATAGACCCCCATATGGACCAATATACTACCCCCCCCTTAAATCAGAGATAATCACAGATAGGGACTACGACCACTAACCCCTACCCTTTCCCCCTGAAAACATTTTAAAAAACCACCACTTTAATACAACAAAGTCTCATTTTGGCTCCATGACGAGGCCTCAATAAAAAAAGTTCACAACGGGCCTAGAGATTTTGAAATGGGCCCAACCCGAATTCTCCCAAAGGGCCCAAAGTTTTTGATGACTGGGCCCGACATTTTTCTTAACAAATTACTTTTGACTATAAAACAAACAAATTTTCCCCTTTAAAAAAAAAACGCACAAACCCAAAAAGCTTGGTTGCCCATGGCTTTAAACCCGCACCATTCTGAAAACCATTGACCAAAAAACACCAAAATGAAAAGCAAAAATAGACAGGGCTTAAACACAAAATATTTTTAAACACTATTCATCAGTTCTCAAACCAAAAAAAATAAAGAAAGCCAAAAAAACATACTACTCCATAGATTCCCCAACACTAGAGGAGATATAAAAAAAAACCGGAAAACACTTTTTTTCCCAAATTTTTGGGGGCCCACAAACTGAAAAAAAAAAAAGAATATTTTCCTAACTAAACCCCAATGAAACCAACCCAAATTTCATCCCACTGACACAGCTAACAAGAAAACGACTTCTTCTCAACCATAGGAAACTAATTTTCGCCAATAAAATCCCACATACTAAGCCCCCGCCGGGGACTACCTAGATTGGGGAAATTTTCCCAAAAATTTCCCTTTTATCTTGCACCAACTGACCCTCGGGAAATCAAACCCAATTATAAAGTCATTTAAAAACAAAATCAGGGAATCTGTCTAATGTCCCCACCATTAAATGTTAAAAAGCCCAGCGCCCCCTACCTTTTGCATGCAAATTTTATTACTTTTTTTTAAAAAGTCACCTAGAAACTAGCAAACCCTCCCGAAACCCCAATCAAGATGGCAAAGGGGTTAAAACCCAAAACCCTAAAAGGGGGTGAAAAACCCCCCCAAAAGCTTAAAAAAACTATAGGCCAATATCAAATTACCAATTTTATCCCCAAAATCTTTGAGAAAAATCCCTGCACAGGAAAACTAAAATTTTATTTTTAACACACAAAAACATACCAAAACCCCCGCCCAATTTTGGATTTAGAAAAAATAAAAAACACTAATTTATGCAATCATAAAAATGCTAGATCCCGCTTTACACAGCATTGGAAAAAAAAAAAAGGGAATATCCACTAAAGGGAATTTTTTTTACCAAAAAAAAGCTTTTGAAAAAAGTAACCAAAGACAACCCTACTCCCCCAAACTTGGGCCATTAAAGGTAAAAAGAGGCCCTGCGCTTGCTTATTTCCCAAAACTTTCCCTTTCTAAAAAGGTACAGTAAAGTTACCATTAAAGGACACAGCATCCAAAAACACGGCCACTTGATCTTGAAAATTTCCCCAGGGAAGGGGTCCTTGGGGCCCCCTGCCCCTTCCCTAAAACATCAATGATCTTCCCCAAAAGGAAACCCAACACCTGAAAAAACCCTTCTTTTGCTTTACCCACACGACTTTTGTCATCTCTTTACCCTAATCTTTTCCACCCCCCAACACAAAATTTTTAAAAGGGAGCTGAACAAAAAAATCCCACTTGGGTACAGCCCAAAAAAAACTTATCTTAAAACTGACAAAAACCTACTATATTTTTTTTGGTAGCAGAGCAGGAAAATCAAAAAATTAACATTAAAAATCCCACAACACTCAAAATTTCCAGACATAATTTAGGGCAAATTCCTAGGCCTAAACCTGAAAAACAACCTGAAATTTTAGCACCCATATCCAACACATTTAAAAAAAAAAGTATCCAAAAAAGTTGGGGTTTCCCCCCAAAACAATACTAAAGTGCCACAAAATGGGCCCCTTTTTAAAAAACTATACCACTCACTTTTTTTATCCATACCTCACCTATGCTTTTTTGCTTGGGGGTCAACTGCAGCCAAAAACCCTAAAGCCAATAATAACCCAACAAAAAAACCGCAGAAAAAATAATCACTAAATCCCAACCCCGGCCCAAAACAACCCCCCCCACTTTTTCATAGAAACTAAACTTACATTTCCCCGTTCATACAACCACACTTACTAAATGTGCAAAACTACATCAACAGGACCCCTTTAAAATCCAAAAATCAACCTTGACCTAAAAAACTTTCTTTAAGTTGTACAGAAACCCCCCAGGCATAACCCCCAGACACAAACATCCTAAAGACATTTTTCCCCATGTCCGACTAAAACCCCCACAAAAAATTTTAATGTATGTCCAAAAAGGGCCCAAAATCCCGGAACACCCACCTGAGAACTCTAAAAATGGGAGACACATTCATCACCTTCAAAAATACCATTAGAAAACATCTTTTCTCCCTGATAAACCCCCTCAACTAACACAAAGAATACCACCTGGGGGTTCACACTTACACTCACCCACCCTTTTGCCCAAAACAAATATTAATCTAAATCAAAAATAATGAACCCTATGATACTCCAATAAAAACTAGCACTGTGCCAAAACAAAACATTACATTGCAAAACTCAAAAACTATATTTATCATTTAGCCAAAAATACCAACTTCCCTTTAAATTTGTAATATTTAAAAAAAGAATTAAACTAAGTCTGCCCAAAATCCTACCCCCATGCTAGGCGTTCTGTGGTACACTCTGTAATCATTATTTAACACATGTAAACCCACAAAAACCAAATTCTGTAAATTCAAATTTGTAATCTTTATAGAAAAAAAACTTTGAATTTAAATTTAAATTTTGTTTCCCCTGCTAGGGGCCCCTTAGACCTGCTTCTGGCCCCACGTAAGGCCCCCTCCGAGTCTGCCAAACATAGGTGGTGTCACCCTCAGATTACTCAAACCCCCTCAGTACTTCCCCAGTCTTGCCCCCCAGCAAAAACGCCGTGACTCTGTTTTTGGATCGAGCAATCCTTCCCGGGGGTTCCCCCGCGCACACTGGTGGCCAAAACTGACCGGGTCTCCGGCCACCAAATATGCTACGCCCATAGGCCCGGAGGAGGCATCACAAAAACGTGCAAGTCATATTCCGCCCGGTCACCCGTGGCCGGGGGAAATGTGAATCAAAAAATTTTGCAATCTTTGCTAACAGCCCATTTGGGCAGATGTTTCTGGCAGGGGTCGTCCCAACCTAGGTTCACTCCCCGGTCTGTTACTAACCTCCCTCAATGGGATGGGTTTCAACAAACCCAAAGGATCGAAGGGAGTCTGCACTTTGCTCAGCAAAGACCCCTGGTCATTCCCCTTCCCCCTCAGGTTTTTCCCTTTGCCTAAGTCGTCTTCCTTGATTTCCCACTCCAATTCCCCAAAACCCCCAAATTTTTCCTCAGGGGACTGAGTAGCCCGCATAGTCACGTTCCAACCCCTGCCCCCCCCAAAGTTGGAAATTTTTTGTCACCCTTCTCTCCCGTGGATGTTAGCGGAGCATCTCCTGATTGACTCTCGGTTTAAAAGTCCATCAACGGGCCCTTTTATCTGAGGTGGTTCCTTGCATGTTGTTTTAAATTAAAAAAAGGGTCTTCAGTAATTTTTTTAAACGGGGGTGTTCCGTTCACAAGGTGGTTTTGGGCTATGGGTGCCTGGAATAAGAATTTTGGGTTTTAATTGTGGCACCCAAAAAAACACTGCCCCCAATTTGTAGGATCATAACCCCTTTCTTTGGGGACCTCCCCGTGTCAAACCCAAGAACCCTTTTGTTGCCCTGTCTTGGGTGCAACCCAATAGTTGGAAGGCCCTTTTCTAATTTTCTGCCGCATAGGGTACTGTTTCGTCCTGAAACTTTAACAAAAACATCTGCTAATTTTTTGCGTCAGGGAGGGCCCCTTTTGGGCCCCGACAGTCATTCAAAAGATGGCTCCGGGGACTGCCTGCGAAACCCGCGTTGAAGCTACTCTGATGGGAAATGGGGTTTCCCCTTTTCCTTTGGGGCTGGCCCCTTTTGGGGGAAATAATGGGTTTTTTTTTCCCGGGCTGGCATTTGGGCCCCTTTCTCAATGAAACCAAGGGGGCCCGCTGTTCCTTTAAAAATATCTTTTTATTTCCCCACCCGACCCTTTTGGTCAGGCTGTTCACAAAGAATTCAACTGACCCCGGGTCCTTCTTGAAAATTTGTTTGGGGGGTTGGGTGTCCCCGGGTTCCAGGGGGTCGCACCCAAATATGCCCCTCCCTGAACTGCACTTTGGGGTTAAGTAATCTCGAAAACCCCCCTCTTCGTGTTCGGGGGGGGGAGCTGGTCACCCCCCTTTAATTCCCCACTATTTCTTAAAAGGGGAGAACCAAAACCTAGTCATTGTTTGGGTTTGTCTACAAACCTCCCCGGGTGCAACATCCCCGGGAATTCCCGGAACAGCTGATTAAAAAATTGCCCTGTCTGGAAAAAACTTCCCCGCTCCCGCACCCAACCCTCTTGCCCCCTGGGGGTTTTTTAAATTAAAGGCACCTAAAATGGAGGGGAAAATAGCAAAAAATATTGTTTTTCGTTTAAAAACCCAGGGGCAGCTCTGATGAAAAATCCATCACACGAGCTTTTAAATTTTTCTGCGCAAAAATTTAATTTAAACCCAGCAAATAATAGGCCTATAGACTGGGAAACACTAGACCTCATCTTCATAAAAAAATGATGATCTGATAAAAAAATGTCAACCCTATCAAAAACAAAATACTAGATCACAAAAATAATTGAGGTTCAGACATGTATGGTTTGGGGCCCCAGACCGACAAAATGGGCTAGGGCACGAGGGGCATTCACCAAATTCAAATTCAAAAACAAAAACAAAAAGTGGGACCAAGTAAACCAAGTTTCCCAACCGATAAAGCTGGGAAGATTTTACTAAGGGAACACAGACCCAAACTTATGCCCCAGAACAGATTAACTCGGTGGCATCGTGTATGCACAAGGTTTTTCCCCTCAAAAAAAAGGGGGGAGTAGATGAAAAAATAGAAAGAGAAGGCGCTCCCTTTACGGGCGACAAAAAAAGAAAAACAAGGGCTAAAAGAGGTCAATTTCTGAAATGCGCAGGGGAAAATGGTCGAAAAATAGAAAGCACGAACTTAGCTAAAGAATCCTTTAAGGAGTCGGGGAATGCGGGAAGATAAAAGCCATAATGAAATCGAAAAAAACCCAAAGATTTTTCTCCTTCCCAAATAAAAAATAGAGAAAAGCCCAGTTTTGGCCCTATTTTTAAAAAGATGGGTCCTACACAAAATGAAACAAGGAAATGGTGAGCTCTCAAGTCCCTAGACTCGTTTTTAGCAACCCGAAACCAGACTGAGAGTCGAAGATAAAAATAAATTTTTTATGAGAGAGCCAAAAAATTTGATTAAACAACCCTACCCGATGTTACCCTGAGCAAATGACTTCGAACGGGCGAAAAAGACAGCCCATGCACTTGCCCCAGGGCCAGACTCATGGAATCTGTGTTCTCAAGAACTGCAAGAAGTCCTATCAAGACCTTTTCCATCCCATGGGGAGGGGCATGGCACGGGGGTGTTTTCCCCAGTTTCTAAAAAAACAGACTAGCCCCACTCCACAAAAAGGGGGAGTAAAGCAAAGCAAAGAATACAGACCAATAGACAAATCCCCCTATCATAAAAATCTTTGAAAAGGGGGCCCAAGAAGCAAGTCCCACCCATCTAGAAACCCATCAGTTACACAACCCCGGGGGAACATGGGGGTTTTGAAAGGTCGCTCCTGTTGTCTCAACTATGGATCATCGACAAGGTCCTAAAAGCACTAGAAGCAAAAAAAAATGCAGATGTAATTATACAGACTTTGCAAAAGCCTTCGACAAGTGTGACCATGGCGTTTAGCGACAAAATGCGCGCTAAAGGAATAACAGGAAAAATCGGTGATGGATCTATAATTTTCCCCATAAAAAAAACACAGGAGTGTCGTCAACGGTAAAGTCCGAGGCAGCTACGGTGAAAAGCTCTGTTCCCCAAGGCACAGTACAGCTCCTCTTTTTCCCCATCCTCTATCCCAATAGAAAGGATGTCAGCCCCGCACCGTGTCTTCCTTTGCGATGACACCCCAATCTGCAGACAGTGTCTTCCATTGAGACATGCAAGGCTCCAGGCAGACATCAACCCAAATCTTTCGTGGGTGCAGGAAAAAATAGAAGTTCACGATGAAAATTTTCAAATTTCTCCCCCGATATGGTAAACATGAGGAAATTAAATCTTCATCGGTCAAAACAAATTCTGGCCACAAAAAAGGCGAAACACCAACGTCAAAAACCTGGGAGTGATTATGTCGGAGGATCTCACCTTCAAGGGCCATAAAATTGTATCAATCGCATCTGCTAGAAAAATGACAGGATGGATAATGAGAACCTTCAAAACTAGGGAGGCCAAGCCCATGATGACACTCTTCAGGTCACTTGTTCTATCTAGGCTGGAATATTGCTGCACTCTAACAGCACCTTTCAAGGCAGGTGAAATTGCCGACCTAGAAAATGTACAGAGAAACTTTCACGGCGCGCATAACGGAGATAAAACACCTCAATTACTGGGAGCGCTTGAGGTTTCTAAACCTGTATCCCTGGAACGCAGGAGTGGAGAGATACATGATTATATACACCTGGAAAATCCTAGAGGGACTAGTACCGAACTTGCACACGAAAAATCACTCACTACGAAAGCAAAAGACTTGGCAGACGATGCACCATCCCCCCAATGAAAAGCAGGGGTGTCACTAGCACGTTAAGAGACCATACAATAAGTGTCAGGGGCCCGAGACTGTTCAACTGCCTCCCAACACACATAAGGGGGATTACCAACAGACCCCTGGCAGTCTTCAAGCTGGCACTGGACAAGCACCTAAAGTCAGTTCCTGATCAGCCGGGCTGTGGCTCGTACGTTGGTTTGCGTGCAGCCAGCAACAGCCTGGTTGATCAGCGCTGATCACCAGGAGGGCCTGGTCACAGACCGGGCCGCTAGGGCGTTGACCCCCGAAACTCTCTCCAGGTAAACTCCAGGTAAACTACACCCAGGTCCCATAGTTTATGGACCGGCTCACTGTCGAATGTGCCAACTCGTGTCTGACAGACCTTCGTGCACCCCAATCCGCATCACCATACAGCCTCAGTTGCTGTGATCCCGGGAGCCCCCCTTTTCCCCGGGGTCGCCAGGGAAAGAGCTGGTACCCTGCCTCCTACGATGTACCCCACTGGAGTCCTGTACAGGCCAACACCCTCCTTGATAACCCTTCTCGTAGACACGAACTCGTCTATGTAATCTCCTCCTACCAAGATTCCCACATTACTAACGTTGTCTGTAGCAATGCCCTGGTTCCGCTAGCTTCACACCCTAATCCCTCAAATCGTTTGACTGCTGGGCCAGTCCCTTAGTGGTAATGATTTTGGGGCAGCTTCTTCACTATCAAGGCTGAATTTCCCATCGATGCCGGCTAACCTGACCATCACATTGACTACTGGATAAGCCCTTTGCGTGGGACTTCCCCACCAAACCCTTCCACCTTCATGTCAACATTACCACCTGTCTTCAGCTTCAACCTAATTGCTAGACTCTCTGTTATGAAGGATCTCTGTGCCCCACTGTCGAAGAACAAACGGGTCATTCAGACTTCTTCCCCCTTCATAACCACCGCCATTATGGTGGGCAAGGCCACCGAACCTTGAAACTGCCCCCCAGAACAAATTCCGGTGCGCACTCCCACCACACCTCATCACTGCTTCCGACTCGTCCTGCTCTCCGCCCTTCTTGCAGTTTGCTCTCCTTAGCTTGTGGTGATCTGGTGTCATTAGGACAAAAGTGCACTGTGGTGCCTCCCTTTCCGGCAGCCCCGACACTCATTGAGTTGGGCACTACAGTCCCGGCAAATGTTCTCCACAACACTTGAAACAAAGTCTCAACTCCCTTAGTCGCTGAACCCTTTTGTTATAGGTGGTGAAGCTGGGACACCCTGAACTACGTGTTCTTCTTCACAAAACACGCACCGTCTCTTACTGGCCGCTTTAGTGGCTTCTCCCTTGGCCCTGTAGGTGGAGGACTCGCCCTGGGCATAATACATGCCAACCCTAGTGGGAGGGGGTTTTGGGTCTCTCTCTCGAATGTCTGGGAAGTTGACCGACTTCTCCTTGGTAGGTAATTTTCCCCCCCTGACCTACACTCAGGTGAGATATGAGATCCCCTAACCCTTCAATAATTTGTTTTAATCGTGAACCTATTCGTCCGATATTTTAAGTGCAACTCATGCACTGTAGTGCTAGCCAGTTTCCCTCTGAATCACCTGGCTAAGGACCCATTCTGAATCATCCTCATCATGCAAATCTCTGAAACTATTTGTCAAGCTCTAATTTCAATAAGGAACTCTCTAGGCTTTGACGGTCATGTCGGCAACCCTCTAGTTTCCAACAACCAAATAAAGTATAGTTACCTTTATCTCTTCAGTGTTGCCAAACATGTCTTCTAATTGGTCTTTGGCATGTTGGAATTAGTGTCATTAATCTGGTAGTGCCGGACCAGGTCTAAGGCTTTACCCTTGAGCTGCGCCCGCAAATATTGCAATTTGACGGCATCTGACAAATCTTCCTGTCATCTATCGGGGCTTTAAACTAAATCCCAAAAAGCAATGTACTCATTAAGGTTCCGTCAAATGTCGGTAAATTCAACTGGGGCAACCTGGGCAACATATTCACAGGTGTGTGGCTTTTTGGGGGTACCTGCGGTGTTCAACACCACCCTTGGAATACTAGCCTTTAATGTACTTAACTTATCTTTGTACATATTCATCTCCTGATGACAATCTACATCCTTAGTGAATTCGACCAGAGCCTGCTGAAGACTACCCTGGGATTCATTATCCTCAATAGCCTGTAGCTCATATGCTGAGAATGCTTGTTCATAGGCTTCCCATTTTTCCCCCAAACTCTTCAAGCAGTCTTGCAAATCATCGCAGTCTATGTTACTGCATTGGCAAGTAGCCTTGCACCTGTTACGCATTCTGTTCAGATGCCCTTTGTATGCCGCCACTGATCGTTTTAATTTTGTTAACACTGAACCAGACTCTCCTGAACCCCCATCTGCCATTGTCGAAGTTTAATGAGGAGTGTGACACTAATTGTACTTTACCCAGTCCCCCCAAAAGCACGTCACGGTGTTAGGTAAGAATAAAACGAGTCTCAAGGCTTCTCAACAAGCTTAACAATTCCCTTTGTTATATTGACTCTACTCTGACTTAAAATGTAAAACTGTTAGCTCTCAAATCCCAATCAAAATGTGTTTTCGATGTGAAAGCTTAACCTAGCACTTTCTTGTACAATGCCAGCAAATTAATTACAGAACTTAACCTAGTCTCAGGTACAATTCCAAATCCCACATTAACATGAATCAAAGACAATGAAAATCACACAATAAAAAGTGCGTATACAAATTAAAATCACTTGGTGACACAAATAAATTCAACAATTCAACTTTTGAAACAGTAAATGAATAATGTATGTAAACAGCTTGGGCCCAACTGCCCCCGTTTACTCTGTCTAGCGTGGATGGTTGGATAAGGTAAATCCTAACCTAGCTAGTGTGCTAAAAGCTTAAACCTGGCTTTTTAACTCCCTGTAAATAATAACTAGGTTAAATCTGTCCTAGCTACTATAACTGTTGTAAATATTGCACAAGCCTAGCCTAACTGTGGCTACCTTGCAAATCCACTGTAAGTAATTAACCCACAAGTCTCCTAACTCTGGATTACTTGTAATCACTGTAAAAAATTAAATTCACAAAACTTCTCTAGCCTACCTGGCCTGCCTGTAAATTACTGCAAATAACTTCTGTGCATAGCCATCTTGGCCTAGCTCTGTGTAACTTTGGGCCTAGGTGTGCTAACTTAACCTAACTCTGTTAAACTGGTTCCTAACTGTGGCCTAGCTATGATAGCTTAACCTAGCTATTCCACATCACGGTTTTTTGAAGGACCACTTTTGTGAAAATTTGTGTGGACTGCCTCCAAGTGAGTCGCCTACCCTGGCAAACTCTGTTCACACCCAGCCTGAGTGGGTACCTCAGCCTCACAAGTGGGGTTATAGGACAAAATTTTCACAAATGATTGATGTTGCAAGAAACTCGCCTGCATGCACGTATAAAGGACTAACTTACTTGGTGTTGCAGCATATATCCTGATCTTCAACTTCCCTAAGCTTAGCCTTAGCCCCTCTGGACTTCCCCTCAGAAACCACATGCAACCGGGAGCCTTAATTCCTGCAATATTCAATCGTTATTAGTGTCCTGCCTGCACCTCAGAAAATTCTATACCAAGAGGGTATGTATCCCCTAGTACAACTATGCAGACACGGACACTAGCTTCCAGACTGCCTTGAGACACTGGTACTTACTGGGCATGCTCTGCCTGTTGCACACTGACCCCACAGATAAAACTCACTCACAATCTCCCCAGACACTGGCCAGAAATCTACGAGAAAGTGGAGGTCTTGTCTTACTGTATGGGCCTGGCGGAGGAGGTCATCTATGGTACATTGAGGTGCCTCTACCAGATTTCCCCAGGTCTCAAATGTGAAGACACGTGGGGGGCACCGTCTGCTGATCACGGCACATCTTGTCCAGTTGGTGTCTGTCTTAAGAAGGACGCTATTGTCTCTTTGAGACCCGCGCCTCGTCATTCAAGCTAGGGCTGCCAGTTCTCCCTAGCTAACTTAACCTAGTGTTTGCCTACATTATCGGCCTATTACTACCTATGTTAAGGTCTTAGGTCTACATTATTATTATCTACAGTTGCCTTAGTAAACCTAATATTAGTGTATTAACAGTAAAACTACCTACTCCTTCCCTGAAGGGTAAATCTATAAATTAAATAAATGCCTACCAACAATCCACTCCAAAATAAAGAGAATGCTGTTTGTTTGGGAGGGTTTAAGGGCCAGCCAGCTCAGCTGTCCCATTACGGCCATGCTGGATCTGTCCTGTGGAACTTTAGGGACCAATTAAATTTCCACAGTGACAGAACCAACTAGAGGAAATAGCCTGCTTGACTTGGTTCTTGCCAACAGGGAATCACTAATTAATAATCTTGAGGTTAATGATAAGCTTGGGAAAAGAGATCATAAATCACTCAGTTTTAATATATCGTGGAAATACCCTAATAATGGCAATCAGGTCGTTGTTCCTGACTTCCGCTTGGCTGATTTCATAGGACTGAGAAATTACCTGGGTGGGTTGAACTGGTGGTGATGGTTGTCGATATGATATTTTCCAGAGCATTGTTCTAGCTGTTCAGACAACTTATGTTCCGAAAAGGGAAATAAAATCAAACAACAATGATCTTAAATGGATAAACAATAGATTAAAACATCTCATTTGTCAAAATAGAGGCATATATAGGCGAATCAAAAGAGGAGAGGGACATTTAAGAAATAAATATATTCAGTTAAAGAGAGAAATAAGAAAAGGAATAAAAAAACCAAAGAGAGATTGTGAGGTTAAAGTTGCAAGGGAATCGAAAACTAACCCAAAAGGATTCTTTCAGGTATACAGACATAAGATTAAGGAAAAGATCGGCCCACTCAAAGGTTGCTCGGGTCAGTTCACCGACAGTGATAAGGAAATGTGTAGATTTTTAACACTTACTTCCTCTCAGTTTTTACACAGAAGATACAGCAAACCTTTGACTAATCTTTTCAATATGTCACTACAAACTGGCATAGTGGCAGATAAGTGAAAAATGGCAAATGTGATACTTATTTTCAAAACAGGTGACAGGTCCTTAACTTCAAACTATAGGCAAATAAGCCTAACCTCCATAGTGGGAAAATTTATGGAATCAATAATTGCCGAGGCAATTCGTAGCCTTCCACCCCAGGTAGTTCTGTTTGTGACTTGAAAAAGCCCACTGTGTGGGCGAAACGTAGTCAATAAAGGATCACATTATACTGCATTTGTGTTTATATTGCCATTGTGTCGGTATTTTATACCATTTATTTCCATTCCTTAAGTACCCTTGAAAACAACTCATCGGGTCCCGGGGACTTATTTTGTTTCAGTTTGTCTATCTGTTTAATAACCATGTCCCTCGTGACAGTAATATTAGTTAACTTAAATTCATCAGGAACTAAATAATTGTTAATTACTGGAATCTCATTTACATCTTCCTGTGTAAAAACTGACAAAAAATAGTCATTAAATAAGGAACACATTTCCAGTTCATTATCCGTCAGCTGTCCATTCCCAGATTTCAGAGGTCCTACTTTTTCCTTCACCTTCGTCCTATACACTTGAAAGAACCCCTTTGGATTAGTCTTTGATTCATTAGCGACTCTAATTTCATAGTCACGTTTAGCCTTTCTAATCGCCTTTTTTACTTCTCTTTTAAGCTGAACATATTGGTCAGTAAGGTTAACCTCTCCTCTTCTGATGCGCCCTAAAAATTTCCCCCTTTTTTCTCCCCTAATAGATGCTTTAGCCTCTGTAACCCATTTGGGATCGTTTTATTAGACCTAATTTCTCCTGGGGAATGTATATACTCTGGGCACTTGTGTACATTATTAAAGAAAACAATCAAAAAGCAAATCCCTTCATATTCATAAGTATGATTATCGTCAATAAAATCATTAGCTAGATAACCCCAATCAAGATAGACAGATGTTTCCCTAAGTCCATTATAATCGGCAGAACGAAAATCGGGGATTTTTACTGTATTATCATTATTCTTGCATTCCCAATTAATGATAAAGGTGATGGATTTGTGATCACTTGCGCCAAGCTCTTCAGTGATCTCCAAATTATTCACGAGTGTTTCCTTATTTGACAAGACTAGGTCTAGCAAATTATTACCCCTGGTAGGTTCAGTTACACTCTGTTTCAGAAAACAGTCCTGAACTGTTTCCATGAAGTCACTGGACTCTAGATTACCTGTCAAAGAATTCCAGTCAATTTGGCTAAAGTTAAAGTCCCCTACTATGACTACGTTACTGTGTCCAGAAGCCCTAACAATTTCGTCCCAAAGAAGTCCCCTCTATCGTGATCCAAGCCTGGAGAATTAGTTTTTCTTGACCCTCCACGAAATCTACCCAAACAGACTCTGTTTTCCTGCTCCATCTATTTTTATACCTTTTTTTATGCAACAATTAATATTTTCTCGAACATACAATGCAACTCCTCCCCCCTTTCCCATTACATCTATCCCACATTGAATAACTTAAATCCCGAATATTACACTCAGCAGTCATATCCCGACTCTTTAAATCATCCACGTTTCAGTTAATGCAATTGATAACAAAGTTCCCAGCACATGCTACCAAACGTAGTTCATTAATTTTATTTCTTGCACTTCGACTGTTAGCATAAAATACCATCATATGTTTTTTCTTCTGCAAATTTTTCCCCATTCATCTTTGTTTTTACACAATTTCTGAAATTATAATTACCCAGAGTTACTCCATGACAGTTACTATTAAGATTCTTAATATCAGAGCATAAGTTTAATATATCCATACTCATTATTATCATTCTAAACCCATACCCTAACTAATCCTAGTTTAAAGTCCTAACAACCCCCTCAACTGAGTTAGCAAGAAAACCCACACCTGCCCTGGATAAGTTGAACCCCATCCCTGGCATACATGTCATTTCGGCCATAGAAGTTGTCCCAGTTGTCAATGAATGGTACTGCATTACCTTACAGTGTTTATCCAGCCAACAATTAATACCAATTGCTCTGGACAACCATTCATTACCAACACCTCTTCTTGGGAAAATGCCACATATAACAGGGCGCCCCCCCTTCTTCCTAATCATGTCTATAGCTGTCCTGAACTTTCTAACTAAATCCTCACTTCTACGCTTGCCTACATCATTGCCCCAGCACTGAGGCAAATAATAGGATTGATCCCATTACGTTCATGATGTTGTCAAGCCCGGGTAACAATGTCCTCCATCCCAGCCCCAGGAAACATACCCTTTGTCTCCTACTCCTTCCTTCAAGCAGAATGCCCTACCATGTATCAACCGGCTACCCCAAAAACAAAATATTCTTACCTTCCTTGTTTCGTTGTCGTGACGACCCCATAGTAGACCACATTCGTGGGTAGCACCGAAAAATGCTTTGGAGGTTTAGGGGAGTTTCCACAGCAGTCCTTTCTTTTTCAAGTTTCGGGCTTTCCTTCGTCTTTTTGATGTAAACTTCTCGTCCCCCGCTGTCCAGCCACGACCACGACCCCTTTTTGACCTAGGACTCAACGGGGCTACAAAATCCTCTTGTTTTCCTCGGGCAATCGCCGTACCCATCTTCGCTGCCCCAATTCTTTCCCTTTAAATTTCGGTAAAGTTGCCGTGGGGGGCATCTTGGTTCAGTCCACGGGGGAAAAAGAAACTTTTCACAGAGTTAAGATAGGTCAGCACTCAAAGTACAGGTCACCACTCAAGAGCCCCAAAAGGGCTTCCCGAGCTAAGTACACGTCACCATGTCAATCAGTCAAAACGCATCGTAAAAAATTGGTAGAATTACCCACAATATGTAAAGTAAAAGGACACAAGGCAATAATGTACATTTTTGGGCAACGTTTCGCTCTCCAGAGCTTTAAAACCCATTAGAAATGGCTTGAAAAAGCCCTGGAGAGCAAAACGTTGCCAAATAAATGTCACTTTAGTTCACTTGTTCCTTTTACAAAACGACATCTACCTAAAGCTACTAAAGAAACAACTCCCCACCCCCTGACCCCAAATCAAACCCACCCCCCCCCCACTCATTTTTTTTGGCCCCAGTCTCTTTTTAAGAGATAAAGCCCTAGCCTCAAAACCCCAACTAGGTAGACTGTTCCACTCATCAACTACCCTATTTCCAAACCAACTTCCTTTTGCCTTTCTAAACTAAATTACTAATTTAAATCCTTTCGCGGGTTCTCTCTGAGAGATATCCTCAAGACCTTATTAATACCCCTTTATTAAAAACCTATCTTCACTTTTACACTTCGATCAGGTCTCCCCCATTCTTCGTCTAACAAGTGAATGTAACTTAAGAGTCTTCAATCTTTCTTCATAAGGAAGATTTCAAATGCTATGTATTAATTTAGTCATCCTACGCTGAATGTTTTCTAACGAATTTATGTCCATTCTGTAATACGGAGACCAGAATTGAGCTGCATAATCTAGGTGAGGCCTTACTAATGATGTATAAAGCTGCAGTATGACCTCGGGAAACTTCTGTTGCTTACACTTCTTGATAAAAACCCCAAAGTAATCTATTTGCCTTATTACGTACGCTTAGGCATTGCTGTCTTGGTTTAAGGTTGCTGCTCACCATAACCCCAAGTCTTTTCGCAATCTGTGTGGCTAAGTTCTACATCATTTAACTTTTTAAGTACTAGGGTTATGGGCACTCCGAGCTTCAGAACCTTGCATTTATCTACTTTAAAAACTGCATCTGCCACTTTTCTGACCAAGAATAGATTTTGGGTTTAAATCCTCCTGAAGTTCCTAGCATCTACGTTTGAATCAATAATCCTACCTATCTTTGTGTCATCGGCGAATTTGCTCATATCACTAGTAATTCCTCATCAAAATCATTGATATATATTATAAACAACAACGGGCCCAAGACTGATCCCTGTGGAACACCACTTGTTACAGATCCCCACTCGGATTTAACCCCATTAATGGACACTCTCTGCTTCCTGTCTGTGAGCCATGAAATCGATCCACGAGAGCACTTTTCCCCCAATGCCCTGAGCTGCCACTTTCTTTAACAGTCTATGGGCGGAACTCTATCAAAAGCCTTACTAAAATCTAAGTAAATAATATCAAATTCTTTATCGTGGTCAACAGCCTCAAAAACTTTACTGAAGAAAGTTAATAAATTAGTGAGAAAAGACCGGCCTCTCATGAATCCATGCTGAGTATCATTAATCAAGCTATGCTTATCGAGATGGCTTCTTATAATCTCAGCTATAATTGACTCTAGTAATTTGCCTACAATTGAGGTCAGGCTTATTGGGCGGTAATTTGACGGTAAAAGACTTGTCCCCTGCTTTAAAAATAGGAATTACATTAGCCATCTTCCACATATCAGACACTACACCTTTGAAGAGATAATTAAAAATATTAGTTAAGGTTCACAGAGTTCCATTTTGATTCCTTAAGAACCCTTGAAAAAAACCTCATCAGGACCCGGCAACTTTTTTTGCTTCAGTCTGTCTATCTGCTTCACAACCAATTTCGCTAGTGGGCTGTGATGTTACATAATTTATCTTCTTATGGCCCACTATAAAAAAATATTTTTGGTTTTG
>NC_069404.1:105876554-105899908 GCF_026875155.1 Cherax quadricarinatus
ATGTACACTTTTGGGGGAACCCGACACTGAACTATTTGACCCCAGGCGCTACTCCTCTTGGAGGAAACTTATAGGAGTCACGGAAATGGTATTTCGATTTGTGAGGAACTGCATGACAAGGATCCCAAAGGGTTTCGACAGTTTCTCTCTGGGTCCCAGAGAATATTGATATGGCAGTACCAAAGGGAGAGGTTTCCAGGAGTGCTGGAAGTACTGGCGACGGCAGCAGGTTATGGCGTCGGACGTGTGTCCACAAAGACTCGGGGAACAGTAAATTGGTTCACTCTTTGGGATTGTTCCTAGATCATGCGGGGCTAATAAGATGCAGGGGACGAATACAAAACTCTGAGCTCAGTTTGGGGCCAAACATCCTGTGCTACTGGAAAGGGGGTTGGGCTCAGAGCTATTGATAAAGATGCCCATCAGAGGACCTTACTGGGGGGTTTGGAGATACCCTCACCTGCCTACTCAGAATTTACGGGGTATGAGGGTCGAGCGGGCCGTCAAAAAGGGTGCTAAGAGTTGCAGGCTGCCGGCGGTACGATGGAGGGACCCTACCATACCCAGGTCCACCACCGCTGCCTCAGGAGCGGGTACATAGTGACAGGCCCTTTGAGACTGTGGGAATAGACCTATATGGGCTATCACATTGAAGAACCCAGGAGACGATAGGGGGGGCCTCAGAAAGTATATGCTGCCTGTTTACTTGTGCCACTACTCGAGCTGTGCATTTGGAGTTGGCAAAGATATGTAAACAGAGACTTTCGTGAAGTTGTTCAGGAGGTTTAACAGCCAGATTCTCGTGCCCCGATTGTTATCTCGGACAATGGCACAAGCTTTAGGGCGCCGATAAAGTTTTCGGGAAATTTCTTAGGACAACGGAGAAGTACGAGAACACCTGAAGAAATAGAGTGCGAGTGGAGGTTCATAGCTCCCAGGGCGCCTTGGCAAGGGGGATTTCTATGAACGTATGGTGGGCACGCCCAAAGGGTGCATTCGGAAGGTCTTGCACGGCAGGAGAGTGGGGCTTTGATGAACTGAGGACAGTGTTAGTTGAGATAGAGGCAAGAGTCAATAACAGGCCCTGACCTACGTACAAAATGGGATTGAGAGCAGGAAACTCTCACCCCATCACATGCTGTTTGGAAGGAGGATTGAGCCCTTCCCCCAATCTGATCAGTCTTCGAAGGAGCTGGATTATTATGGGCCAGATGGTCCCCCATTTAATGAAGAACTGCACAGGAGTCCCCAACAGACTGGTGAACATCCTGGACAAATGGAACCAGTGTGGCCAGGGATTACTTGACAACCTTGCGGGAACATTTCTATGGTGGGCCCACCCCGGGGAAATAAGATGATGCTAAGTGAGGGGACCTGGTGCTAGTAGAATCCGATGCCCCGGGCATACTGGCCTCTTGGGCCCGGTAGTGTCGACCCCCCCCAGACAAGGCTGGGTGGTTGAGAATGGTGAAGGGGAGAATGAATGGTGTCGAGACTGAAGACCCATCAACAGGGTTTTACCCTTGAGGTCCACATGGTGGGACCAGGACATGAGAAAATTAGACCAGAGGCTGACCGAGCTGAGGGCGGAGACCCTTGCACGGCGCTCAAGTCCAGGGCCCACTGGGAGGGCCTGCGGGAGGCAGACTTGATCTAGACTTAGGCCTACCTTCGCCGGCGGGGGGATGTGGAAATTTATTTTGGGTCCCTAAAGTTCCACAGGACAGATCCGGGATGGCCGTATGGGGTGCTGAGCTGGATGGGGCCCTTAAACCCCCCAAACAAAAGATTCTCTCATTTTGGGGTGGGGTTGTTGGTAGGGTTTTTTTATTTATAGTTTACCCTTTAGGGAAGAGTAGGTAGTTTTACTGTTAGTAATAATATTAGGTTTCTAAGGCAACTGTAGATAATAATAATGTAGACCTAAGACCTTAAAAATAGGTAGTAAGGCCGTAAGTAGGCAAACCCGGTTTAAAAAGGGGCATGTCGTATATGAGGATGGAGAAACAAGATGGGAGCGAAGTACTGTGCCTTGTGGAAACGAGCTTTTCACCGTGGCTGACTCGGACTTTACTCTGTTGACGACTACTCTCTGTGTTCTGTAGTGAGGAAATTATAGATCCATCGACCGGACTTTTCCTGTTATTCCTTTAGCAGCATTTTTGTGCGCTATTACGCCATGGGTACCTTGTCGAAAGCTTTTGCAAGTCTGTATATATTACCATCTGCATTCTTTTTGTCTTTAGTGCATCAAAGAGGACCTTGGTCGTAGTGATCCAATAGTTGAGCAAGGACAGGAGCGACCTTGTTATAAACCCATGTTCGCCCTGGGTTGTGTTAACTGATGTGTTTTTAGATGGGGTGGTGATCTTGCTTTCTTAGGACCCTTTCATGAATTTTAATTGACTATGGGATGTTAGTTGCTAGCGGTCTGTAGTCTTGCTGTTGCTTTTAATGCCCTTTGTGGAGTGGGCGTGGTCTGTTGTTTTTTTTTAGTAATGTGGGACGACCCCCGTGTCCATGCTCCCTGCAATAGGATGGTAAAGGCTCGTGATAGGAGGTTAGAGGACTTCTTGCAGGTTCTTCGATGACACAGCGTTCCATGAGGTCTGGCCCTGGCGGCAGAGTGCATGGGCATGTCATTTATCGCCTGTTCGAAGTATTTGGCTCAGGAATAACATCAGATAGGCTTGTGTTAACCAATTTCGTTGGTCTCTCATAAAAAATTCATTTTGCTTTTGACTACTCAGTCTGGTTAGTGGGCTTGATAAAAACTGAGTCATAATGGGATTGAGTAGCTCAATCATTTCCTTGCTGTCTATCTGTGCAGGCCCATCTTGTTTAAGTAGGGCCAATTACTGGACGTTGTCTCGACTTTGATTGGGCCATAGGAGAAGAAATACTTTGGGTTTCTTTCGATTTCTTTATGGCTTTTAGTTCTTCCCGCGATTCCTGATCCTATATGATTCCTTTAGCTTAAAGTTCGTGTTTGCTATTTCCTGACCAGTGTCCTCCTTCGCATTTCAGATATATTGACTTTTTAGCCGCTCTGTTTTTTTTTTTTTGTTTTCCGTAGTTGTAATGGGAGCGAACTGTCTCTTTCAATTTTACATCATATCCTCCTTTTTCTTAGAGGGAATAAGCTTGGCATTACATCGAGATGCCAACGAGTTAATCTGTTCTAGGCATAAGTTGGGGTCTGTGTTGCTTAGTATATCTTCCCCAGCTTATGTCGGTTAGGACTTTGTTTACTTGGTCCCCCCAACTTTTAAAATGTTTTTGTTATTGAAGTTTGTTGATTTGGTTAATGCTCACCTCGTGACTAATTACATTATGTCGGTCTGGGGCTTCCCGCGCATACATGTCTGACCTCAATTGTGTTGTGCTCTGAGTATATTGATTTTGATATATGGTGACATTTCTTATAGATCATCATTGATAATGAAGATGAGGTCCTAGTGTATTTCTCCAGTCTAGTGGCTGATTATTTGCGGTTGAAATTGATTTTTTGTTAGGATTAAAAGCTCGTGTGAGTGTGAGTTTCATCAGAGCTGCCTCCTGGTGATTTTTCTGCAAAATATTATTTGCTTAATATTCCTCCCATTTTAGGTGCCTTAAGTTGAAAATCCACAGGAGCAAGATGATTGGGTGCAGGAGCTGGAAGATTTTCCAGACAGTGGTCAATTTTAACAGCTGTTCCTGGAATTGCCGGGATGTTGCATCCGGAGCTTGTAGATACCACAATGACTAGGTTTTGGTTTCTCGATCTTTACTGCTAAAAACTTCCACTACATCATTTAAAGGCATTAAGCTGTTCTGTGCAATCAAGTGGATCTGCAAGGTACAGGCCAACCCCCCCCCCCCCTTTTGCTGTTCACTCTGTCACATCTGGATTTGTTGTACCTGGATCCATATTCGTTATCCAAGTGAGCCTTATGTGGGTCTCAGTTGAAAGCCGAACATTGCCTTTGCCTTGCAAGCGTTCACGGATGAAAGGTATTTTGTTGTTTGTTGCTGGCTTTAGACCCTGTATAATTCAAAGAAGAATGTCATCGGACTGGTGGTATGTTGTCCCTATGAGTTTGTGTACGTAACGCAGAAGAAGAAGAAGACTCTTGGTTTTGTTATGCAGAAGGTACAGGTTCATGACTCTTTCATCCTTACAGTGTGGAAAGTAGTGAGAGGGATCTAGGGCCCCTGAGGAGTCGCTGCCCCTGGGGGCATAAACTGTCTCCAGGGGAAGCCATACCCCTGGGGGTTGGAGAAAAAATTTTCTTCACAGGGTGTCAGGTTTGGCTTTGGTGATCCATGGGCTGGTGCCAGACATGGCCTGATAACCCCATGGCTAGAGTCTCAGATCTGACCCTGGTGACCTCACATCACGTATCTGGTTGACCCCATGACCATTGTCAGATCTTGGACTTGGTGACCTCTCGACAACATATCAGTTGTCCAATGGACCTCGGTTGCAGGGGTTGACCTGGTGACCCAACGGCCACTGACCAGGGTCAGAAACAGACCTGTGACCCCAGACCAAGTGTCAGGGCTGTCATGTACCATTGACTCATATTAAAGCACGGTCTCAGGATGGTGAGTAAGATTGGTGGGATTTTTACCGGTGGATGGAGATTGTTTAGCCATCCAGGAAAACCCATGGAAGTCCCGTGCGTCATTTGAGGATTGTGGGGGCTGTTTATTTCATTGTGATCCTTCAATCTTGTTTCCCACGATGCCACCCACTCCAGTCAACTAATTCCAAGGTCCTAGTTACTGCTAGGTGGGCCGGTGGCCTGGAGGGCAAATATAATACTTCATACTCTTGACGTACAGTTAATCATCTAGTGACCATATAACCAGGCTTCTGCACTACAAATCATTGATTTTTATTCGACTTAATATTAGTATATGACTTCATATTACGACTTCTTATAGTATATTGATCATTTATTATATTATAACATTGTTATACTACAAATTTGTACAACTATAAAGCTTCTAATTTGAATTACTCATTTGTACTTCATGTTGTAATTTGTTTACTGCCCTTAATTTTTACCACTGAATATATCATACTTAGTTAATCATAAGTTAATATTAAGGCTGCTGTCCTCTGCATACAAGGGACTTCTGGCTGTACACTCAAACTACTATAATTCCTTGTTACAACTATGTATCACGTCAAATAAAAATTTATTAATGGTATTTATTATTATTTTTATTATTATTATTTATTATTTATTATTATTATTATTATTATTATTATTATTATTATTTTATTATTATTATTATTACTGAAGTGATGACGCTGGACGCCTCTACTTAGTCATATTGTCTGACTCACGTCGCCTGACGACTTCCGTGGACTGACCTACCGGGGACTAGTTGCTCCCGTCGGTACTTGCTACACTCTCTGAAATATTTTACCTATTCACGGCAGGAAGGAATGTATAATTTTCCTAGAGAATCGTCATTGCACGGCATTGGAATCGTGCACACGAATCTGGCCACGAAAATTTGTACGTTGAGTAGCCTGGTATGGCAAATCACCAAGACTACTCTTCTCTTTGGCCTTCTCGTCACACGTTCACTCGCCGAAACAAAAAAAATACTCTCAAATTCCGAATTCACGAATCAATACTGTTACTGATTTCTTCATGTCTGAGATGTGGATTTATGAAATTAATGCTCCTAAAGCATATATTTTTGGAGGTTTTCCGGTCTTGGAAATCACCATTTTCTTAGACATACGTCTGTTCATTTACATCCTTTAGATTGTTACATTCTGCCTGTAGGTGTGTGTGTCATGTGTCACCTTTTATCAAGTTATGAAGCTGTAATCCATTAGAGGGCGTTCTAATTTTGCTGGGTCAGGACACATGTTAAGTCGAATGGCTTCTGGAATGTGCCTGGAGTTTACCTGGAGAGAGTTCGGGGGTCAAACGCCCCGCGGCCCCCGGTCTGTGACCTGGCCTACTGGTGGAATCAGAGCGTGGATCAACAGGCTGTTGCTGCTGGCTTGCACGCAAACCAAACGTCGAGCCACTGCCGGCTGATCAGGAACCGACTTTAGGTGCTGTCCTCAGTGCCAGCTTGAGACTGCCAGGGGTCTGTTGGTAACCCATTATGTATGCTGGGAGGAAGTTTGAACGTCTCGGGCCCTGACACTAATTGTATGGTCTCTATGTGCTAGTGACACCTCTGCTTTTCATTGGGGGGGATGTTGCTCGTTATGCCAAGTACTTTTGCTTTCGTAGTGAGTGATTTTCGTGTGCAAGATCGGTACTGTCCCTCTAGACTTTCCAGGTGTATATAATCATGTATCTCTCCCTCCTGCATTCAGGGTATACTGGTTCCAGGAACCTCAAGCGCCTACCACGTAATTGAGGTACTTTATCTCGGCTTATGCGCACCATGAATGTTCTCTGTACATTTTCTAGCGTCAGCAATTTCACCTGCCTTGGAATGGTGCCTGTTATGTGCAAGCAATATCCTGCCTGATAGAAACAAGTGACCTGAAGTAGGTTCATCATGGGGCTTGGCATCCTAGTTTTGAAGGTTCTCATTATCCATCCTGTCTTTTTCTAGCAGATGCGATAGATAAACATGTTATGTTCCTTAGGGTGAGATCCTCGACATGTCACTCCCAGTCTTTGTCGTGGTCTGTTACGCTTATTTGCCGGCCAGAATTTGTTTTTTTACCCATGCCGCAGCATGAATTTCCTCGTGTTTACTATATCTGAGTAATTGAAATTTCTCATCGTTGATCTTCATATTGTCTTCTGACAGCCCACTTGAAAGATTTGGTTGGATGTCGCATGGAGCTGGTGCCTTGCTGTGTCAGCAATGGAAGACACTGTCTTGCAGATTCGGGTGTCATCTGAAATGGAAAGACACGGTGCTGGGCTGTCATCCTTGTCTATTGTCGTATATGAGGAGAGGAACAAGATGGGAGCGAGTACTGTGCCCTTGTGGGAAACAGAGCTTTTCACGTAGCTGCCTCGGACTTTACTTTACTCTGTGGACAGTCTACTCTCTGTGTTCTGTTAGTGAGGAAATTATAGTTCATCGCCGACTTTTCCTGTTTTTCCTTTAGCACGCGTTTTGTGCGTATTACGCATTGGTCATCACCTTGTCGAAGGCTTTTGCAAAGTCTGTATATATTACATTTGCATTCTTTTTGTTTTCTAGTGCATCAAGGACCTTGTCGTAGTGATCCAATAGTTGCAGACAGACAGGAGCGACCTGTTCTAAACCCTGTTGCCATGGGTTGTGTAACTGATGTGGTTTTTAGATGGGTGGTGATCTTGCTTCTTAGGACCCTTTCAAAGATTTTTATGATAGGGATGTTTAGTGCTATCGGTATGTAGTTCTTGCTGTTGCTTTACTGCCCCCTTTGTGGAGTGGGGCTATGTCTTCTTGTTTTTAGTAACTGTGGACGACCCCGTGTCATGTCCATCTCCTAGGATGGTAAAGGGCTCGTGATAGGGGCTTCTTGCAGTCTTGTTGAACACAGATTTCATGTGTCTGGCCCTTGGGGCAGAGTGCATGGGCATGTCTTTTATGCCTGTTCGAGTCATTTGGCTCTGGATAAATCAGATAGGCCTTGTCGTTAACCTAAAATTCTGTGCTCTCTCATAAAAAATTCATTTTGATCTTTCGACTCTCAGTCTGGTTAGTGGCTTGCTAAAAACTGAGTCATACTGGGACTTGAGTAGCCTCACTCATTTTCCTTGCGTCATCTGTGCAGGGCCCATCTTGTTTAAGTATGGCCCAATATGGGACGTTGTTCTTTCGACTTTGATTTGGCATAGGAGAAGAACTACTTTGGGTTTCTTTTCGATTTCATTTATGGCTTTTAGTTCTTCCCGCGATTCCTGACTCCTATATGTTTCCTTATAGCTTAAGTGCGATGTTTGCTATTTCTCTGACAGTGTCTCCTACCGCATTTCGATATATTGACCTCTTTTGCCGCTCTGTTATTTTTTCCGTCGCCTTGTAAAGGGACGCGCCTGTCTCTTTCTATTTTACATCTACTCCTCCTTTTTTCTTAGAGGAATAAGCCTTGTCGGCATACATCGAGTGCCACCGAGTTAATCTGTTTAGGCATAAGTTGGGGTTTTGTGTTGCCTTAGTATATCTACCAGCTTATGTCGTTTAGGACTTGCGTTTACTTGGTTCCCACTTTTATGTTTTTGTTATTGAAGTGAATTTAGGTTTTGAATGCTCCCTCGTGTCTAATTTAATTTATGTCGGTATGGGGCTCCGAGCATACATGTCTGAACCTTCAATTTTGTTGTGATCTGCGTATATTGTTTTGATATGGTGACATCTTCTTATCAGATCATCATTGTTAATGAAGATGACGGTCTCGGTATTCTCCAGTCTAGTATGCGCTATTATTTGCTGGTTTAAATTGAATTTTTGTAGAGATTTAAAAAGCTCGTGTGAGTGTGAGTTTTCATCCTGAGCTGCTCCTGGTGTTATTTTTTTTTCTGCAACAAATTATTTGATTATATTCCTCCATTTTAGGTGCCTTAGTTGAAATCCCCAGGAAGCAAGATGTTGGGTGCAGGAGCTGGAAGATTTTCCAGACAGTGGTCAATTTTTAAAGCTGTTCCTGAATTGCTGGGTGTTGCATCCGGAGTGCTTGTAGATACCATCAATGATAGGTTTTGGTTCTCGATCTTTACTGCTAAACTTCCACTACATCATTTAAGGCATTAAGCAGTTCTGTGCAAACAAAGTGACTCTGCAATGTACTGGCCACCCCCCCCCCTTTGGCCTGTTCACTCTGTCACATCTGTTATAGGTTGTACTGGGATCCATATTTCGTATGCCCCAAGTGTAATCCTTTAAGGATGGGTCTCGTGAAAGAGCCGCGAACATTTGCTTTCGCCTCTGCAAGCAGTTCACGGATGTAGGTATTTTGTTGTTTTGTTGTGGCTTTAGACCCTGTATATTTGCAAAGAGATGTCATCGAATGGTGGTATTGTTGTCCTAATTGAGTTTGTGTTGTTGTTAGTAACGCAGAAGACTCTTGGTTTTGTTAGCAGAAGGTACAGGTCATGACTCCTTTCATCCTTACAGTGTAGGAAAGTTGTGAGAGTGATCTAGGTCCCTGAGGGATGTCGCTGCCCCCTGGGGGCATAATCTGTCTCCAGGGAAGCCATCCCCCTGGGGGTTGGAGAAGGAAAAATTTTCTTCACTGGGTGTCTGGTTTGGCTTGGTGATCCATGGCCTTGGGTGCCAGACAATGGCCTGATAACCCCCAGGGCTAGGTCTCGAACTGATGAGTGACCTCACAACCACGTATCAGTTGACCCCATGACCAGGTGTCGATCTGACTTGGTGACCTCTCGACCAAATATCAGTTGTCCCAAATGACCAGGTGTCAGGGGTGACCTGGTGACCAACGGCCACTGACCAGGTGTCAGGAACAGGACCAGGTGACCCCATGACCAAGTGGTCAGGGCTGTCAGTGTACCATTGACTCATATTAGCACGGTCTCAGGATGGTGAGGAAAGATTTGGTGGGATTTTTAAACCGGGGGATGGAAGATGGTTAGCATCAGGAAACCATGGAAGTCAGTGCGTCATTGAGGATTGGTCCGTCTTATTTCCATTGTGATCCTTTCAATCTTGTTCCCACGATGCCACCCACACAGTCAAACTAATATCCAGTACTAGTTACTGTAGGTGGCCCGGTGGCCTGGTGGCTAAAGCTACCGCTTCACACACGGAGGGCCCGGGTTCGATCCCCGGCGGGTGGAAACAATTTCGACACGTTTCCTTACACCATGTTGTCCTGTATTCACCTAGCAGCAAATAGGTACCTGGGTTGTTAGTCGATGGTGTGGGTTCGCATCCTGGGGAAAAGATTTAAGGACCCCAATGGAAATAGTTAGGACAGTCCTCGATGACGCACTGACTTTCTTGGGTTATCCTGGGTGGCATAACCCTCCGGGCGTTAAAAATCCGAACGTAATCTTATCTTATCTTAACAGAGACAGCAGCCTGTACGGAAATGTCTAAACGTTTCCACCCTTCCGGTGACTGAACCACTGAACTCATGTATGCTAGGCGAGAGCGTGTCAACCCGAGTCACGAGGAACCCTAGTAAAATAAGTGAATTAGATCTATGATATGTAAAAGAACTGTACGCAGTTTCAAGAGTAGGAATGATCAGTACCAGGGGCAGACAGAATTAGCAACGACAGCAATGAGAGATAGAGGGCTGGCCAGGAGCTGTGTATCGACTTGGAAACACAAGGTGAACACATACTAACCTCTTGGATGTGCTTCCTGGAATAATTACCGTCAGCTGATCAAATAGATTGTTGGTGTTTACAGCTTGCAGTTCCATCAAGAATGATTGAAGAAAAGTGACCTTCGGTGCACGTGAGTGACCTGGAGGTTTGAGGTGACTGGAGGTGCAAGTGGATGAGGTTGCACTTGATCGAAGTTGCTCTTGAACTGGACGTGCATGTGTCTGGGGTGCACGTGACCTGGAGGATGTTCACGTGACCTGGAGGTGCATATGGACCTGGAGGCTGCATGTGACTGGAGGTGAAAAGTGACCTGAGAAGGTTAGTGTGAAAGCAAGACGGGTGTTGTGGTTGATGCAGCCAGAAACCACCTGTCTTCCTCCCTCTGCCTAGCTGCTGCCCTTCTTCCTCCCTCTACCTTGCTGCTGCCGTCTATCTCTCTCTACTGCTGCTGCCTTCTTTCATTCCCTTCTACCTAGCTGCTGCCTTCTTCTCCTCCTACATAATGCTGCCTTCTTACTCCCTCCTACCTAGCTGCTGCCTTCTTCCTCCCTCCTACCTAGCTGCTGCCTTCTTTCCTCACTCCTACCTAGCTGCTGCATTCTTCCTCCCTCCATATCCTAGCTGCTGCCTTCTTCTCCCTCCTACCTAGCTGCTGAGCCTTCTTCCTCCCTCTTCCTTCTTATTCCCTCCTACGTAGCTGCTGCCCTTCTTCCTCCCTCTACCGTCTTTCTCCTCCTACCTGCTGATGGCCTACTTCCTCCCTCATGCTTTTCTCCCTCTCCGTCTTCCTCCCTCCTACTAAGCTGTTGCTGTCTTCCTTCCTTTACTAGCTGCTGCATTCTTCCTCCCTTCTTACTAGCTGCTGCCTTCTTTCTCATCTACCTAGCTGCTGCCTTCTTCCTCCTCCTACCTTCTTTCTCCTCCACTAAGTGCTGCCTTCTTTCCTCCCTCCTGCCTTCTTCCTCCCTCCTGCCCGTCTTTCCTCCCTCCTTACCTAGATGCTGCCTTCTTCTCCTATACTTCTTCCTCCCTCCTACCTAGCTATTGCCTTCTTCCTCCTCCTACCTAGTGCTGCCTTCTTTCTCTCTCCTACCTAGTGCTGCACTATCTTCCTGCCTCTTCTAGTGCTTCCTTCTTCACTCCCTCCTACCTAGCTGTGCTTCTTCCTCCCTCCTACCTTCTTCCTCCCTACTAACTAGCTGCAGCCTTCTTCCTCATCATACCTTCTTCCTGCCTCTACCTAGCTGCTTCCTTCTTCCCTCCTCCTACCTTAGCTGTTGCCTTCTTTCTCCCTCCTACCTTCTTCCTCCCTACTAACTAGCTGCAGCCTTCTTCCTGCACTCATACCTTCTTTCTCCCTCTACCTAGCTGCTGCCTTCTTCCTCCTCCTACTAGTGCCTGCCTCTTCCTACCTCCTACCAGCTGCTGCCTTCTTTCCTCCCTCCTACTAGCTGCTGCCTTCTTCCTCCCTCCTACCTAAGCTGCTTGCCTTCTTCCTCCTCCTACCTTCTTCCTCCTCCTACCTAGCTGCTGCCGTCTTCCTCCATCCTACCTTATTTCTCTCTCCTACCTAGCTTGCTGCCTTATTCCTCCTCCTCCTAGCTTGCTGCCTTTCTTCCTCCCTCCTAAATAGTGCTGCCTTCTTCCTGCCTTTAACTAGCTGCTGCCTTCATCCTCCCTCCTACCTAGCTGTGCCTTCTTCCTCCCTCCTATCTAGCTGCTGCCATCTTCCTCCCTACTACCTTCTTTATCCATCCTAAATAGCTGCTGCCTTCTTCCTCCCTCCTACCTAGCTGCTTCCTTCTTCCTCATCCTGCCTTCTTCATCCCTCTGCCTTCTTCCTCCCTATTAACCTACCTGCTGCCTTTTCCTCCCTTCCTACCTTCTTACCTCCCTCCTACCTGCTGCTGCCTTCATTCTCCCTCCTTACTTCTTTCTCCCTCCTACTCGCTGCTGGCCTTCTTCCTCCATCTAAATAGTGCTGCCTTCTTAATCCCTCCTCCCTTTTCCTTCCCTCCTACCTCATAGATGCATTGCCTTCTTCCTCCTCCGCTTTCTTCCTCCTCTACCTAGCTGCTCCCTTCTTCTCCCTCCTACCTAGCATGCTGCCTTCTTCCTCCCTCCCGACCTAGCTGCTGCTTTCTTCCTTCCTCCTACACTAGCTGATTCCTTCTTCCTACCTCTACCTAGTGTGCCTTCTTTCTCCCCTTTACCAAGCTGACTGCTTCTTCCTCCTCATACCTAGCTGCTGCCTTCTTTCCTCCCTCCTACTTCTTCCTCCTGCTACCTAGCTTGCTGCCTTCTTCCTCCTCCTACCTTCTTTCTCCCTCCTAACTAGCTGCTGCCTTCTTTCTCCCTCCTACATAGCTGTCTGCCTTCTTCTCCCTCCTGCCTTCATCCTCTCTCTTACCCTAGCTGCGCCTTCTACCTCCCTCCTTCTTCTTCCTCCCTCCTACCTTCTTCCTCACTCCTACTTCTTCCTCCTGCTACCTAGCTGCTGGCCTTCTTCCTCCCTCCTACCTTCTTTCTCCCTCCTAATAGCTGCTGCCTTCTTCTGCCTCCTACCTAGATGCTGCCTTCTTCCTCCATCCGGCCTTCTTCCTCCCCTCCTACCTAGACTGTGCCTTCTTCCTCTCCCGACCTAGCTTGCTGCTTTCTTCCTTCCTCTACCTAGCTGATTCCTTCTTCCTCCCTCCTACCTAGCTGCTGCCATCTTTCTCCCTCTACCTAGCTGCTGCCTTCGTCCTCCCTCCTACCTAGCTGCTGCCTTCTTCCTCCCTCTAATTCATCCTTCCCTGCTACCTAGCTGCGGCCTTCTTCCTCCCTCCTACCTTCTTTTCCCTTACTAGCTGCTGCCTTCTTCCTCCCTCCTACTAGCTGCTGCTTCTTCCCTCCTGCCTTCTTCCTCTCTCTACACTAGCTGCTCTGCCTTCTTCCTCCCTCCTACCTTCTTCCTCCCCTCCTACTTCTTCCTCCCTCCTACCTTTCTTCCTCCCTGTACCTAAGTGCTGCCTTCTTCCTCCCTCCTCTTCTTTTCCTACCTACCTAGCTTGCTGCATTCTTCTACCTCCAACCTAGATGCTGCCTTCTTCCTCCTCCTGCCTTCTTCCTCCTCATACTAGTTGCTGCCGTCTCCTCCTCCTACCTTCTTTCTCCCTCCTACTAGCTGCTGCCTTCTTCCTCCTCTACCTAGCTGCTGCCTTCTTCTCCCTCTACCTAGCTGCTGCTTTCATCCTCCTCCACTATCTGCTGCCTTCTCCTCCCTCCTGCCTTCTCCCTCCCCTCCTATCTAGCTGCTGCCTTCTTCCTCCCTCCTTACCTTGCTGTTGCCTTCTTCCTCACTCCAACCTACCTGGAGTTTAATGAGAAGAGAGGTTCCGGGGAGTCAACGCCCCGCGGCCCGGTCTGTGACCAGGCCTCCGGTGAGTCAGGCCTGATTCAACTAGGCGGTTGCTGCTGGCTGCACCGCACTCCAACCCCAACGTTACGAGCCACAGCCCGGTGATCAGGAACTGATTTAGGTGCTTGTCCAGTGCCAGCTGGTGGGATTTTTAACCAGGGATGGGATTGGTTAGCCATCCGGGAAAAACCATGGAAAGTCAGTGCGTCATGAGGATTGTCTGTCTTGATTTCCATTGATCCTTCAATCTTGTTCCTCACGATGCCTCCACACAGTCAACTAAATATCGAAAGTACCTAGTTCTGCTAGGTGAACAGAGACAGCAGCTGTAAGGAACATGTCTAACGTTTCAACCATGCCGGTGACTGAAACCACTGACATCAGTATGCTAGGCGAGAGCGTTGTCAACGAGTCACGAGACACCCTAGTAAATAACGTGAAATTAGACTATATGATATGTAAAGAATCTGTACGCAGTTCAAGGTAGGATGATCCAGGTACAAGAGGCCAGAATTAGCAACGCCAGCCAATAAGGATTAAGAGGCTGGCCCAGGAGCTGTGAATCGACCCTTTGAACACAAGGTGACATATACTAAAAACCTCCTTGGAAGTGCTTCTGGATTACCGACAGCTGATCAAACTAGATTGTTTGGTGTTTACAGCTTGCAGTTCCATCAAGAATGATGAAAGAAAAGTGACCTTCTGGTGCAGTGAGTGTCCTGGATGTGTGAGGTGTCCTGGAGGTGCAGTGGCCTGGAGGTGCACTTGGATCGAAGGTGCCATTGACTGGACGTGCATGTAGTCTGGGGTGCACGTGTACCTGGAGGTTCACGTGACTGGAGGTGCATATGACCTGGAGGTGCATTGTGACCTGGAGGTGCAAGTGACAGAGAAGGCTAGTGTGAAATCCAAGACGGTTGTTGTGGTGAAGCAGCCTGAAGAAACGGTCTCTCCTCCCTGCCTAGCTGCTGCCTTCTTCCTCCCTCCTACCTAGCTGCTGCCGTCTTCCTCCTCCTACTAGTGCTGCTTTCTTCCTCCCTCCTGCCTAGCTGCTGCCTTTTCCTCCCCCTTACCTAGCTGCTGCCGTCTTCATCTTCCTACCTAGCTGTGCCTTCTTCCTCCCTCCTTGGCTAGCTGCTGCCTTTTCCTCCCTCCTGACCTAGCTGTCCTGCCTTCTTCCTCCCTCCTACTAGCTGCTGCCGTCTTCCGCCTCCTACTAGTGCTGCTTCTTCCTCCCTCCTGCCTAGCTGCTGCCTTCTTCTCCCTCCTGCCTAGCTGCTGCTTCTTCCTCCCTCAGAATAGTGCTGCCGTTCTTCCTCCCTCCTACCTAGCTGTGCCCCTTCTTCTCCCTCCTGCCTAGCTGCTGCCTTCTTACTCCCTCCTGCTAGCTGCTGCCTTCTTCCCTCCTCTACTAGCTCCTGCCGTCTTACCTCCCTCCCACCTAGCTGCTGCTTCTTCTCCCTTTACCTAGCTGCTGCCTTCTTTCTCCTCCTACCTAACTGCTGCCTTCTTCCTCCCTCCTACCTAGCTGCTGCCTTCTTCTCCCTCCTACCTAGCTGCTGCCTTCTTTCTCCATCCTACATAGCTGCTGACTTGTCCTCCTCCTACCTAGCTGCTACCCTCTTCTCCCTCCTACCTAAGCTGTGCATTTTACCCCCCCCTCCATACCTAGCTGCTGCTTCTTTCTCCCTCCTACCTAGCTTGCTGCCTTCTTCCTCCCTCCTACCTTTTATTCCCTCCTACTAGCTGCTGCCTTCTTTCTACCTCCTACCTAGCTGCTGCTTCTTCCTCCCTCCTACCTTCTTTTCCCTCCTACCTAGCTGCTGCCTTCTTCCTCCCTCCTGCCGTCTTCCTCCCTCCTACCTAGCTGCTGCTGTCCTTCCTTCCTCCTAACCTAGCTGAATGCCTTCTTCCTCCCTTCTACTAGTGCTGCCTTCTTCCTCCCTCCTACCTTTTCTTTATTCCCTCATCGTAGTGCTGCCGTCTTCCTCCCTCCTACTTCTTTTCATCCTACCTAGCTGCTGCCTTCTTCCTCCCTCCTACCTTCTGTTCTCCCTCCTACCTAGCTCGCTGCCTTCTTCCTCCCCTCCTGCCGTCTTTCCTCCCTCCTACTAGCTGCTGCCTTCTTCCTCCCTCCTGCTTCTTCCTCCCTTTCTGCCGTCTTCCTCCCTCCTACCTAGCTGCTGCCTTCTTCCTCCCTCTACCTAGCTGCTGCTTCTTCTCCCTCCTTACCTTGCTTCTGCCTTCTTCCCTCTTCCTACCTGCTGTGCCTTATTCCTGCTTCCTACTAGTGCTTCTTCTTCCTCCCTCCTACCTAGATGTTAGGCTTCTTCCTCCCTACATACTAGCTGCTGCCTTCTTCTCCCTCCTACTAGCTGCTGCCTTCATTCCTACCTCCTACCTAGCTGCTGCCTTCTTCCTCCCTCTACTTCTTTCTCACTCCTACCTAGCTGCTGCCTTACTTTCCTCCCTCCTACTAGCTGCTACCTTCTTCCTCCCTCCTCTCATTCTTCCTCCCTCCTACCTTAGCTGCTGCCTTCTTCTCCCTCCTACGTCTTCTCTCTCCCTACCTAGCTGCTGCCTTCTTTCCTCATCCTACCTTCTTTCTCTCTCCTACTAGCTGCTGCTTCTTCCCCCTCCTACCTAGATGCTGCCTTCTTCCTCCACTCCTACATAGCTTGCTGCATTCTTCCTGCTCTATCCTAGCTGCTGCCTTTTCCTCCCTCTACCTAGCTGCTGCCTTCTTCCTCCCTCCTACCTAAGCTGATGCCTTCTTCCTACCTCCTACCTCTTTCTCCCTCCTAAATAGCTGCTGCTTTACTCCCTCCTACCTAGCTGCTGCCTTCTTCCTCCATCCTGCTTCTTCAATCCTCCTCACTCTTCCTCCCTAATACCTACATGCCTGCCTTCTTCCTCCCTCCTACCTTCTTCTCCCTCCTACCTTTTTCCTCCTCCTACCTAGCTGCTGCCTTCTTCTCTCTAAATAGTGCTGCCTTCTTAATCCCTTACCTTCTTCTCCCTCCTACCGAGATTGCCTGACTCTTCCTCCCTCATCTGCCTTTTCCTAAATCCTACTAGGCTGCTCCTTCTTTCCTCCTCCCCCCATATCTAGCTGCTGCCTTCTTCCTCCCTCCTACCTAGCTGCTGCTTTTCTTCCTTCCTCTACCTAGCTGATTCCTTCTTCCTCCCTTCCTACCTAGCTACTGCTGCCTTCTTTTCTCCTTCTACTAGCTGCTGTCTTCTTCCTCCCTCCTATCTAGCTGCTGCCTTTTCTTCCACCCTACTACTAGCCTGTCTGCTTCTTCCTCCTCCTAACTTCTTCCTCCCTGCTACTAGCTGCTGCCTTCTTCCTACCTCCTACCTTCTTTCTCCCTCCTACCTAGCTTGCTGCCTTCTTCCTCCCTCCGCTACCAGTGCTGCCTTCTTCCTCCCTCTGCATACTTCCTCCTCTACCTAGTGCTGCCTTCTTCCTCATCCTACCTGTCGTTCTCCCTCTACCTAGCTGATGCCTTTCTTCCTCCCTCCTAACTAGCTGCTGCCTTCTTCCTCCCTCCTACCTATCTGCTGCCTCTTCCTCCGCTCCTGCCTTCTCCCTCCCCTCTATCTAGCTGCTGCCTTCGTCCTCCTCCATAACCTAAGCTGTTGCTTCTTCCTCCCTCCTAACCTACCTGGAGTTTACCTGGAGAGAGTTCCGGGGCGTCAACGCCCCGCGGCCGGTCTGTGGACGAGTACCTAGGTGGATCAGGAGGTGATCAACCTGGCTGTTGCTGCTGGCTGACGCAAACCAACGTTCGAGCCACACCCGGCTGATCAGGAACCGACTTTAGGTGCTTGTCAGTTGCCAGCTTGAAGGACTGCCAGGGGATCTGTTGGTAATCCCATTTTGTATCCTGGGAGGCAGTTGAACAGTCTAGGGCCCCTGAAACTAATTGTATGGTCACGCCCTTAAACGTGTAAGTGTCACCTCCTGCTTTTCATTGGGGGGGTGTTGCAGCGTCTGCCAAGTCTTTTGCTTTCGTAGTGAGTGATTTTCGTGTGCAAGATCTGGTATCTAGTTCCCTTCTAGGGACTTTACAGGTGTATATAAAAATGTATATCTCTCCCACCTGCATTCAGGGAATACAGGTTCTGGAACCTTCAAGCGCCTCCCAGTATTGAGGTACTTTATACTGTTATGCGCACCATGAATGTTCTCTGTACATTTTCTAGGTAGCAATATTTCACCTGCCTTGAAAGGTGCTGTTAGTGTGCAAGGCAAATATTCCTGCCTTAGTTAGATCAAAGTGACCGGAGAGTGTCATCATGGGCTTGGCATCCCTAGTTTTGAAGAGTTCTCTTTATCCATCCTGTCATTTTTCTAGCAGATGCGATTGGATACAATGTTTAGTGTTCTTGAGGGGTGAGATCTCCGACATGATCACTCCCAGGTTTTGACGTTGGTGTTACGCTCTATTTTGTGGCCAGAATTTGTTTTGTACTCTGATGAGATTTTAATTTTTTTTTTTTTTACTCGTGTTTACTATATCTGAGTAATTGAATTTTCTATCGTTGAACTTTTATTGTTGTCTTCTGCAGCCCACTGAAGATTTGGTTGATGTCCGCCTGGAAGCTTGCAGTGTCTGCAATGGAAGACACTGTACATGCAGATTCGGGTGTCATCTGCAAAGGAAGACACGGTGCTGTGGCTGACATCTGGTCTATGTCGTATATGAGGATGGAGAAACAAGATGGGAGCGAAGTACTGTGCCTTGTGGAAACGAGCTTTTCACCGTGGCTGACTCGGACTTTACTCTGTTGACGACTACTCTCTGTGTTCTGTAGTGAGGAAATTATAGATCCATCGACCGGACTTTTCCTGTTATTCCTTTAGCAGCATTTTTGTGCGCTATTACGCCATGGGTACCTTGTCGAAAGCTTTTGCAAGTCTGTATATATTACCATCTGCATTCTTTTTGTCTTTAGTGCATCAAAGAGGACCTTGGTCGTAGTGATCCAATAGTTGAGCAAGGACAGGAGCGACCTTGTTATAAACCCATGTTCGCCCTGGGTTGTGTTAACTGATGTGTTTTTAGATGGGGTGGTGATCTTGCTTTCTTAGGACCCTTTCATGAATTTTAATTGACTATGGGATGTTAGTTGCTAGCGGTCTGTAGTCTTGCTGTTGCTTTTAATGCCCTTTGTGGAGTGGGCGTGGTCTGTTGTTTTTTTTTAGTAATGTGGGACGACCCCCGTGTCCATGCTCCCTGCAATAGGATGGTAAAGGCTCGTGATAGGAGGTTAGAGGACTTCTTGCAGGTTCTTCGATGACACAGCGTTCCATGAGGTCTGGCCCTGGCGGCAGAGTGCATGGGCATGTCATTTATCGCCTGTTCGAAGTATTTGGCTCAGGAATAACATCAGATAGGCTTGTGTTAACCAATTTCGTTGGTCTCTCATAAAAAATTCATTTTGCTTTTGACTACTCAGTCTGGTTAGTGGGCTTGATAAAAACTGAGTCATAATGGGATTGAGTAGCTCAATCATTTCCTTGCTGTCTATCTGTGCAGGCCCATCTTGTTTAAGTAGGGCCAATTACTGGACGTTGTCTCGACTTTGATTGGGCCATAGGAGAAGAAATACTTTGGGTTTCTTTCGATTTCTTTATGGCTTTTAGTTCTTCCCGCGATTCCTGATCCTATATGATTCCTTTAGCTTAAAGTTCGTGTTTGCTATTTCCTGACCAGTGTCCTCCTTCGCATTTCAGATATATTGACTTTTTAGCCGCTCTGTTTTTTTTTTTTTGTTTTCCGTAGTTGTAATGGGAGCGAACTGTCTCTTTCAATTTTACATCATATCCTCCTTTTTCTTAGAGGGAATAAGCTTGGCATTACATCGAGATGCCAACGAGTTAATCTGTTCTAGGCATAAGTTGGGGTCTGTGTTGCTTAGTATATCTTCCCCAGCTTATGTCGGTTAGGACTTTGTTTACTTGGTCCCCCCAACTTTTAAAATGTTTTTGTTATTGAAGTTTGTTGATTTGGTTAATGCTCACCTCGTGACTAATTACATTATGTCGGTCTGGGGCTTCCCGCGCATACATGTCTGACCTCAATTGTGTTGTGCTCTGAGTATATTGATTTTGATATATGGTGACATTTCTTATAGATCATCATTGATAATGAAGATGAGGTCCTAGTGTATTTCTCCAGTCTAGTGGCTGATTATTTGCGGTTGAAATTGATTTTTTGTTAGGATTAAAAGCTCGTGTGAGTGTGAGTTTCATCAGAGCTGCCTCCTGGTGATTTTTCTGCAAAATATTATTTGCTTAATATTCCTCCCATTTTAGGTGCCTTAAGTTGAAAATCCACAGGAGCAAGATGATTGGGTGCAGGAGCTGGAAGATTTTCCAGACAGTGGTCAATTTTAACAGCTGTTCCTGGAATTGCCGGGATGTTGCATCCGGAGCTTGTAGATACCACAATGACTAGGTTTTGGTTTCTCGATCTTTACTGCTAAAAACTTCCACTACATCATTTAAAGGCATTAAGCTGTTCTGTGCAATCAAGTGGATCTGCAAGGTACAGGCCAACCCCCCCCCCCCCTTTTGCTGTTCACTCTGTCACATCTGGATTTGTTGTACCTGGATCCATATTCGTTATCCAAGTGAGCCTTATGTGGGTCTCAGTTGAAAGCCGAACATTGCCTTTGCCTTGCAAGCGTTCACGGATGAAAGGTATTTTGTTGTTTGTTGCTGGCTTTAGACCCTGTATAATTCAAAGAAGAATGTCATCGGACTGGTGGTATGTTGTCCCTATGAGTTTGTGTACGTAACGCAGAAGAAGAAGAAGACTCTTGGTTTTGTTATGCAGAAGGTACAGGTTCATGACTCTTTCATCCTTACAGTGTGGAAAGTAGTGAGAGGGATCTAGGTCCCCTGAGGAGTCGCTGCCCCAGGGGGCAAAAACTGTCTCCAGGGGAAGCCATCCCCCTGGGGGTTGGAGAAAAAATTTTCTTCCAGGGTGTCAGGTTTGGCTTGGTGACCCATGCCTGGTCCAGACATGGCCTGATAACCCCATGGCTAGGTCTCAGATCTGACCTGGTGACCTCAAAACCCACGTATCGTTGACCCCATGACCAGGTGTCGATCTGACTTGGTGACCTCTCGACCACATATCAGTTGCCCCAATGACCAGGTGTCAGGGGTTGACCTGGTGACCCAACGGCCACTGACCAGGTGTCAGAACAGACCTGGTGACCCCATGACCAAGTGTCAGGGCTGTCAGTGTACCATTGACTCATATTAAGCACGGTCTCAGGATGGTGAGTAAGATTTGGTGGGATTTTTAACCGGGGATGGAGATGGTTAGCCATCCAGGAAAACCCATGGAAGTCAGTGCGTCATTGAGGATTGTCTGTCTTATTTCCATTGTGATCCTTCAATCTTGTTTCCCACGATGCCACCCACACCAGTCAACTAATATCCAGGTACCTAGTTACTGCTAGGTGGCCCGGTGGCCTGGTGGCTAAAGCTCCCGCTTCACACACGGAGGGCCCGGGTTCGATCCCCGGCGGGTGGAAACATTTCGACACGTTTCCTTACACCTGTTGTCCTGTTCACCTAGCAGCAAAAGGTACCTGGGTGTTAGTCGACTGGTGTGGGTCGCATCCTGGGGGACAAGATTAAGGACCCCAATGGAAATAAGTTAGACAGTCCTCGATGACGCACTGACTTTCTTGGGTTATCCTGGGTGGCTAACCCTCCGGGGTTAAAAATCCGAACGAAATCTTATCTTATCTTAACAGAGACAGCAGCTGTAAGGAACATGTCTAACGTTTCCACCCATGCCGGTGACTGAACCACTGACACTCAGTATGCTAGGCGAGAGCGTTGTCAACCGAGTCACGAGACACCCTAGTAAATAAGTGAATTAGACTATATGATATGTAAAAGAACTGTACGCAGTTTCAAGAGTAGGAATGATCAGGTACCAGAGGGCAGAATTAGCAACGCCAGCCAATGAGAGATAAGAGGCTGGCCCAGGAGCTGTGAATCGACCTTTGAAACACAAGGTGACACATACTAACCCTCCTTGGAAGTGCCTTCCTGGAATTAACCGACAGTGATCAACTAGATTGTTGGTGTTTACAGCTTGCAGTTCCATCAAGAATGATTGAAAGAAAAGTGACCTTCAGGTGCACGTGAGTGACCTGGAGGTGCAGGTGACCTGGAGGTGCACGTGGCCTGGAGGTGCACTTGGATCGAAGGTGCACTTGAACTGGACGTGCATGTAGTCTGGAGGTGCACGTGACCTGGAGGTTCACGTGACCTGGAGGTGCATATGACCTGGAGGTGCATGTGACCTGGAGGTGCAAGTGACCTGAGAAGGTAGTGTGAAAGCCAAGACGGTGTTGTGGTGAAGCAGCCAGAACCTGTCTTCCTCCCTCCTGCCTAGCTGCTGCCTTCTTCCTCCCTCCTACCTAGCTGCTGCCGTCTTCCTCCCTCCCACCTAGCTGCTGCCTTCTTCATCCCTTCTACCTAGCTGCTGCCTTCTTTCTCCCTCCTACCTAACTGCTGCCTTCTTCCTCCCTCCTACCTAGCTGCTGCCTTCTTCCTCCCTCCTACCTAGCTGCTGCCTTCTTTCTCACTCCTACCTAGCTGCTGCATTCTTCCTCCCTCCTACCTAGCTGCTGCCTTCTTTCTCCCTCCTACCTAGCTGCTGCCTTCTTCCTCCCTCCTACCTTCTTATTCCCTCCTACGTAGCTGCTGCCTTCTTCCTCCCTCCTACCTTCTTTCTCCCTCCTACCTAGCTGCTGCCTACTTCCTCCCTCCTGCCTTCTTCCTCCCTCCTGCCGTCTTCCTCCCTCCTACCTAGCTGCTGCTGTCTTCCTTCCTCTTACCTAGCTGCTGCCTTCTTCCTCCTTCTACCTAGCTGCTGCCTTCTTTCTCCATCCTACCTAGCTGCTGCCTTCTTCCTCCCTCCTACCTTCTTTCTCCCTCCTACCTAGCTGCTGCCTTCTTCCTCCCTCCTGCCTTCTTCCTCCCTCCTGCGTCTTCCTCCCTCCTACCTAGCTGCTGCCTTCTTCCTCCCTCCTACCTTCTTCCTCCCTCCTACCTAGCTGCTGCCTTCTTCCTCCCTCCTACCTAGCTGCTGCCTTCTTCCTCTCTCCTACCTAGCTGCTGCCTTCTTCCTGCCTCCTACCTAGCTGCTTCCTTCTTCTCCCTCCTACCTAGCTGTTGCTTCTTCCTCCCTCCTACCTTCTTCTCCTACTACCTAGCTGCAGCCTTCTTCCTCACTCCTATCACTTCTTCCTGCCTCCTACTAGCTGCTTCCTTCTTCCTCCCTCCTACCTAGCTGTTGCCTTCTTCCTCCCTCCTACCTTCTTCCTCCCTACTACCTAGCTGCAGCCTTCTTCCTCACTCATACCTTCTTTCTCCCTCCTACCTAGCTGCTGCCTTCTTCCTCCCTCCTACCTAGCTGCTGCCTTCTTCCTCCCTCCTACCTAGCTGCTGCCTTCTTCCTCCCTCCTACCTAGCTGCTGCCTTCTTCCTCCCTCCTACCTAGCTGCTGCCTTCTTCTCCCTCCTACCTAGCTGCTGCCTTCTTCCTCCCTCCTACCTTCTTCCTCCCTCCTACTAGCTGCTGCTTTCCTCCTCCTCCCTTCTTTTCTCTCCTACCCAGTGCTGCCTTCTTCCTCCCTCCTCCCAGC
>NC_069404.1:105900408-105922793 GCF_026875155.1 Cherax quadricarinatus
GCCGCGAACATTGCCTTTGCCTCTGGAAGCAGTTCACGGATGAAAGGTATTTTGTTGTTTGTTGCTGGCTTTAGACCCTGTATATTTGCAAAGAAGAATGTCATCGGACTGGTGGTATTGTTGTGCTAATTGAGTTTGTGTAGTAACGCAGAAGACTCTTGATTTCTGTTAGGCAGAAGGTAGAGGTCATGACTCCTTTCATCCTTACAGTGTAGGAAAGTAGTGAGAGGGATCTAGCTCCCCTGAGGAGTCGCTCCCCCAGGGGGCATAACTGTCTCCAGGGGAGCCATCCCCCTGGGGGTTGGAGAAATATTTTCTTCACAGGGTGTCAGGTTTGGCTTGGTGATCCATGGCCAGGTGCCAGACATGGCCTGATAACCCCATGGCTAGGTCTCAGATCTGACCTGGTGACCTCACAACCACGTATCAGTTGACCCCATGACCAGATGTCAGATCTGACTTGGTGACCTCTCGACCACATATCAGTTGTCCCAATGACCAGGTGTCAGGGGTTGACCTGGTGACCCAACGGCCACTGACCAGGTGTCAGAACAGACATGGTGACCCCATGACCAGGTGTCAGGGCTGTCAGTGTACCATTGACTCATATTAAGCACGGTCTCAGGATGGTGAGTAAGATTTGGTGGGATTTTTAACCGGGGATAGAGATGGTTAGCCATCCAGGAAAACCCATGGAAGTCAGTGCGTCATTGAGGATTGTCTGTCTTATTTCCATTGTGATCCTTCAATCTTGTTTCCCAGGATGCCACCCACACCAGTCAACTAATATCCAGGTACCTAGTTACTGCTAGGTGAACAGAGACAGCAGCTGTAAGGAACATGTCTAACGTTTCCACCCATGCCGGTGACTGAACCACTGACACTCAGTATGCTAGGCGAGAGCGTTGTCAACCGAGTCACGAGACACCCTAGTAAATAAGTGAATTAGACTATATGATATGTAAAAGAACTGTACGCAGTTTCAAGAGTAGGAATGATCAGGTACCAGAGGCCAGAATTAGCAACGCCAGCCAATAAGAGATAAGAGGCTGGCCCAGGAGCTGTGAATCGACCTTTGAAACACAAGGTGACACATACTAACCCTCCTTGGAAGTGCTTCCTGGAATTACCGACAGCTGATCAACTAGATTGTTGGTGTTTACAGCTTGCAGTTCCATCAAGAATGATTGAAAGAAAAGTGACCTTCAGGTGCACGTGAGTGACCTGGAGGTGCACGTGGCCTGGAGGTGTACTTGGCTCGGAGGTGAACTTGAACTGGACGTGCATGTAGTCTGGAGGTGCACGTGACCTGAAGGTGCACGTGACCTGGAGGTGTATGTGACCTGGAGGTGCACGTGACCTGGAGATGCCTGTGAACTGGAGGTGCACGTGACCTGGAGGTGCATGTGGCCTGGAAGTGCAAGTGACCTGGAGGTGAACGTGACCTGAAGGAGCACGTGGCCTGGAGGTGCATGTGACCTGGAGGTGCATATGACCTAGAGGTGCATGTGACCTGGAGGAGCACGTGACCTGGAGGTGCACGTGACCTGGAGGTGCATGTGACCTGAAGGTGCACGTGACCTGGAGGTGCATGTGACATGGAGGTCATTGTGACCTGGAGGTGCATAAGACCTGGAGGTGCATGTGACCTTGAGGTGCACGTAACCTGGAGGTGCATGTGACCTGGAGGTGCATGTGACATGGAGGTGCATGTGACCTGGAGGTGCATATGACCTGGAGGTGCATGTGACCTGGAGGTGCACGTGACCTGGAGGTGCACATGACCTGGAGGTGCATGTGACATGGAGGTCATTGTGACCTGGAGGTGCATGTGACCTGGAGGTGCATGTGACCTGGAGGTGCAAGTGACCTGAGAAGGTAGTGTGAAAGTCAAGACGGTGTTGTGGTGAAGCAGCCAGAACCTGTCTTCCTCCCTCCTACCTAGCTGCTGCCTTCTTCCTCCCTTCTACCTATCTGTGTCTTTTCCTCCCGCTATCTAGGTGCTGCCCTTCTTCCTCCCGCCTACTAGAGCTGCTGCCTTCTTCTCCCTCCTACCTAGCTTGCTGCCTTTTCATTCCATCCCTTATTCTTCCTCCCTGCCACCTCACATAGCTGCTGTCCTTCTTCCGCCCTCCTACCTTCCCTTTCTCCCTCCCACTCCCCTACCTAGTGCTGCCTTCTTCCTCCCTCCTACCTAGCTGCTGCCTTCTTCCTCCTCCTACCTTCTTCCTCCCTGCTACCTAAGCATTGCGGAATTATTCTCCTCCTACCTTTTCCTCCCTCACTACCTTCTTCCTCCCTGCTACCTAGCTGCTGCCTTCTTCCTCCCTCCTACGTTCTTTCACCCTCCTAAATAGCTGCTGCCTTCTTTTCCTCTCTACCTAGCTGCTGCCTTCTTCATCCCTCCGTTACCTAGCTGTTGCCTTCTTCTCCCTCCTGCCTTCTTCCTCCCTCATAACTAGTTGCTGCCTTCTTCCTCCCTCCTACCTTCTTCTCACCTCCTACCTAGCTGCTGCCTTCTTCCCTCACTTCCTACCACAAGTGCTGCCTTACTTCCCTCCCTCCTACCTAGCTGCTGCTGGTTCATCCCTCATTACTAGTTGCTGCATTCTTCTCCCTCCTACCTTCTTTCTCCTCCCTACCTAGCTGCTGCCTTCTTCCTCCCCTCCTACCCTAGCTGCTGCCTTCTTCTCCCTCCTACCTAGCTGCTGCTTTCTTCCTCCCTCGACCTTTATCTGCTGCCTTCCTTCCTCCATCCTGGCCTTTCCCTCCCTCCTATTCTAGCTGCTGCCTTTTCCCTCCCTCCTACCTAGACTGTTGCCTTCTTCCTCCCTCCTTCCTCCCCCCCCCCCCTGGAGTATACCTGGAGAGAAGTTCCGGTGGTCAAGCCCCGCGGACCCACACGGCTGTGACCAGGGCCTCCTGGTGGATACAGAGGCCTGATCAACCAGCTGTTGCTGCAGGTGCACGCAAACCAACGTACGAGCCAAGCCCGGTGATCAGGCCAATTGAATTTAGGGTGCTTAGTCCAAGGTGCCAGCTTGAATGACTGCCAGGGGGTCTGTTGTGTCATCCCCCTTATGTGGATGGAGGCAGTTTGAACAGTCTCACTTGGCCCCTGACACTTACTTGTATGTCTCTTAACGTGCTAGAGGACACACTGCTTTTCATTGGCGGGGATGGCCTGCATCGTCTGCCAGTCTTTTTGCTTTCGGATAGTGAGTCTGATATTCGTGTCGCAGTTCGGTCACTTAGTCCCTCTAGGATTTCCAGGTTGTATATAATCATGTATCTCCTCCCTCCTGCGTTCCAGGGAATCAGGTTTTAGGAACCTCAAGCGACTCCCAGTAATTGAGGTGTTTTATTCCGTATGCGCGCGCTGAAAGTTCTCTGTACATTTTCTAGGTCGGCCAATTTACCTGCTTGAAAGGTGCTGTTAGTCGCTCCTGCAGCAATATTCCTGCTAGATAGAACAAGTGACCTAGAAGAGTGTCTTCTGGGCTTGGCTCCCTCCCTAGGTTTTGAAGGTTCTCATTATCCATCCTGTCATTTTTCTGAGCAGAGGCGATTGATACCAATGTTATGGTCCTTGAAGGTGTATCCTTGACATAATCACTCCCATGTCCTTTGGACGTATGGTCTTTCGCTATATTTTGTGGCCAGAATTTGTTTTGTACTCTGATGAAGATTTAATTTATCATGTTTACCATATCTGAGTAATTGAAATTTCTCATCGTTGAACTTATATCTCGTTTTCTGCAGCCCCACTGAAAGATTTGGTTGATGTCCGCCTGGAAGCCTTGCAGTGTCTGCATGGAAGAACACTGTCATGCAGATTAGGGTGTCATCTGCCCAAAGGAAGCCTATCAGCGCCTGCTGTGTGGCTGACATCCTTGTCCTATGTCGGATCATGAGGAGTGAGGAACAATGATGGGAGCGAGTAACTGTGCCTTGTGGAACAGACCGCCTTTTCACCGTAGCCCCCCTCCTGCCTAGCTGCTGCCTTCTTCCTCCCTCCTACCTAGCTGCTGCCTTCTTCCTCCTCCTACCTTCTTATTCCCTCCTTCGTAGCTGCATCGCCCTTCTTCCATCCCTCTACCTTCTTTCTCACCTACCTAGCTGCTGCCTTCTTCTCCCTCCTACCTTCTTCTCTCCCTCCTACCTCACGCTAGTGCTTGCCTTCTTCCTCCCTCGTGCCTTCTTCCTCCCTCCTGCCGTTCTTACTCCCTCCTACCTAGCTGTGCTGTTTCTTCCTCCTTCCCTAGCTTGCTGCCTTCTTCCTCCCTTTTACCTTGCTGCTGCCTTCATTCCCTACCCTTCTACTAGCTGCTGCTTCTCCCTCCCTCCTGCCCCGCGCAGCTCCTCCTCCTGCGTCTTCCTCCCTCCTACCTAGTGCCTGCATTCTTCTCCCTTCTACCTAGTGTGCCTCTTCTATTTCCTACCTAGCTGCTGCCTTCTTCCTGCCTCCTACCTAGCTGTTTCCTTCTTCCTCCCTCCTACCCTGCTGTTGCCTTCTTCCTCCCTCCTACCTTCTTCCTCCCTACTACCTAGTGCTGGCCTTCTTACTCCCTCCTACCTTCTTTCTCCTTCCTACCTAGCTGCTGCCTCTATTACCTCCCTCCTACCTAAGCCACTCGCCGCCTTCATCCCTCCCTCCTACCTAGCTGTTGCATTCTTCCTCCCTCCTACCTTCTTCCTCCCTACTACCTAGCTGCTGCCTTATATCTCTCCTACTTCTTTCTCCCCTCCTTACTAGTGCTAGCCTTTCTTCCCTCCACCTACCTAGCTGATGCCTTCTTCCTCCTCCTACATAGCTGCTGCCTACTTTCCTCCTCCTACCTAACTGCTGCTTCTTCCTCCCTCCTACCTTCTTCCTCCCTCCTACCTAGCTGCGCCTTCCTTCCTCCAGATCCTACCTTCTTTCTCTTCTCGTACCTAGCGCTTGCTTCCTTCCCCCTCTACTAGCTGCTGCCTTCTTCCTCCCTCTACCATCTTCTCCTCCTACCTAGCTGCTGCCTTCGTCCTCCCTTCCTACCTTCTCCTCCCTCCTACCTTCTTCCTCCTCTCTACCTTCTTCCTACCCTCCTATCCTAGCTGCCAGCCCTTCTTTCCTCATCCTACCTTCTATTCTCTCTCCTACCTAGCTCCGCTGCATTCTTCCTCCCTCCTACCATAGCTGCTGCACATCTTCCTCCCTCCTACATAGCTGCTGCTTTCTTCCTCCCTCCTACCTAGCTGCTGCTTTCTTTCCTCCCTCATACCCTGCTGCTGCCTTCTTCCTCCTACATTCCCTTTCTCCTCCTAAAGAGCTGTGCCTTCTTCTCCCTCCTACCTAGCTGCTCGCCTTCTTCCTCCATCCTGCCTTCTTCATCCCCTCCTGCCTTCTTCCTCCCTCATGCCTACCTGCTGCCTTCTTCCTCCCTCCTACCTTCTTCCTCCCTCCCCTTACCTAGCTGCTGCCCTTCTTCCTACTCCTACCTCTTTCTCCCTACCCTACCTAGCTGCTGCTTCTTCCTCCTCCTAAATAGCTGCTGCCTTCTTTAATCCCTCCTACCGTTCTACCTCCCTCCTACTAGGATGCTGCCTTCTTCCTCCTCCTGCTTCTTCCTCCCTCTACTAGCTGCTCCCTTTTCCCCCTCCTACCCAACCTAAGCTGCTTGCTCTTCCTCCCTCCTACCTATCTGTGCCCTTCTTTCCTCCCTCCTACCTAGCTGCTGCTTTCTTTCTTCCTCCTACCTAGCTGATCATTCTTCCTCCCTCCTACCCTAGCTGGCTCTGGCCTTCTTTCTCCCTTTACCTAGCTGCTGCTTTCTTCCTCCCTCCTACCTATTGCTGCCTTCTTCCTCCCCTACCTGCCTTCTCCTCACCTCCCTAACATCTAGTGCTGCCTTTTCCTCCCTTCCCTACCTAGCTGTTGCCTTATTCTCCCTCTACCTCCTGGAGTTATACCTGGAGAGAGTCTCACCCGGGGGTCACACGCCCCCGCGGCCGGTCTGTGACCAGGGCCTCATGGTGGATCAGACGCCTGATCAACGGCTGTTGTGCTGCTTGGCTGCACGCAAACCAACGTACGAAGCCCACAGCCCGGCGATCCAGGAATGACTTTAGGCTGCCCTTGTCCCAGTGCCAGCTTGGCCCCCCCCTCCCGCCGGATTTTTCAACCGGGGATAGAGGATGGTTAGCCATCCAGGAAAAACCCATGGACGTCAGTGCGTCATTGCCTCGCCGCATTGTCTGTCTTATTTCCATTGTGTTCCTTCAATCTTGGTTTCCCAGGATTGCCACCCACACCAGTCAAACTAATATCCAGGTACCTTGTTACTGCTAGGTGAACAAGACAGCAGCTGTAAGGAAACCTGTCTAAACGTTTCCACCCATGCCGAGTGGACTGAACCACTGACACTTCAGTATGTAGGCGGAGCCGAGCGTTGTCAACCGAGTCACGAGACACCCTATGTAAATAGTGAATTAGACTATATTATATGTAAAAGAACTGTACGCAGTTTCAAGAGTAGGAATGATCACGGTACCAGAGGCCAGAATTAGCAACGCCAGCAATAAGAGATAAGAGGTGGCCAGGAGCGGTGAATCGACCTTTCGCTCTCTCCTCACTAGGGTGAACATACTAACCCTCCTGGAAGTGCTTCCTCCGGAATTACCGACAGCTGATCAAAACTAGATTGTTGGGGGTTTACAGCTTGCGGTTCCATCTAGAATGATATGAAAAGAAAAGTGACCTTCAGGTGCACGGAGTGAACTGGAGTTTGCACGTGGCTGGAGGTGTACTTGGTCGGAGGTGAACTTGACTGGACGTGCATTAGTCTGGAGGTCGCCCACGTGACGGCAGTGCACGTGACCTGGAGGTGTATGTGACCTGGAGGTGCACGTGACCTGGAGTGCCCTGTTGAATGGAGGTGCACGTGACCTGGAGGTGCATGTGGCCTGGACAGTGCAAGTGACCTGGAGGTGAACCCCACCGTGCCTCCCCACATCGTAGGAGACGTGGGCCTGGAGGGCATGTGACCTGGAGGCTGCATATGACCTAGAGGTGCATGTGACCTAGGAGGATACGTGACCTGGACGGTGCACGTGACCTGGAGGTGCATGTGATGAAGGTGACGTGACCTGGAGGTGCATGTGAACTGGAGGTCATTGTGAACCTGGAGGATGCATAAGAAATGGAAGGTGCATTTGGACCTTGAGGTGCACGTAACATGGCGGTGCATGTGACCTGGAGGTGCCATGTTGACATGGAGGTGCATTGTGACCTGGAGGTTGCATATGACTGGACAGGTGCATGGACCTGGAGGTCCCCCCCCCGGTGCACGATGACCTGGAGAGTGCACATGACCTGGAGGTCATGTGACATGGAGGTCATTGTGACCTGGAGGTGATGTGACTCGGAGGTGCATGTGTCCTGAGGTGCACAAGTGACCTGAGAAGGTTGTTGTGAAAGTCACGACGGTGTTGTGGTTGAAGCAGCCAGAACCTGTCTTCTCCCTCTCCCTACCTAGTGCTGGCCTTCTTCCTCCCTCTGCTTAGTACATACAGAACATCAAGAAGACGGAACACTGCAAGAAGGCCTACTGGCCCATGCGAGGCAGGTCCAAGTCCCTAACCGGCTTAAAGCCAAAGCACCCAACCTAGTCAGTCAGGTCCACATTGACTTAGGGAGCAGGAAGGAACACGGCAACCCGACCTGTTAGCACAAGCCACGCCTCTCAGGTCCAACTCCACACACCACCCCACATCTACTCATGTATTTATTTCCAACTATTTTTAAGCCTACACAACGTTATGGCTCTATAACGGTATTGGGAGTTTGGTTCCACTCATCCACAACTCTCTATTACCAAACCAGCTACTTTCCTATACTCCCTCTGAATCTGAATTTTTCCAACTTAAAAACCATTGCCTGGGAGTCCTGTCTAGGCTAGATATTTTTCAAGTGCACACTATTTACATCCCCTTTACTTTATTTCCCTATAGAGTTCTTCCACATATAAACCTCAATCACTCCCCCGCATTCTACGTCTTTCTAGAGAGTGCCAGTTTCAGGGCCCTAGTCTATCTCATAGGGAAGGTTTCTGATACATGGGATCATCTTTTTCATCCTCCTTTGAACCCCCCCCCCCCCCCCCCCCCCCCATCCCCCCCCCCCCCTCCCCCCCCCCCCCCCCCCCCCCCCCCCCCCCCCCCCATTCCCCCCCCCCCCCCCCCCCCCCCCCCCCCCTTTACCACTCGCGTGCTCACCAGAGACTTTATATCCATTCTGTAATTACCGGTGACCAAACAACTGTGCAGCATAATCTAAATGAGGACCCTAACCAAGGATGTATAGAGTTGAAGAACACCTGAGGACTCTATTATTTTATCGATATCTAGATATGAAGCCAAGGATTCTATTAGCTTTATTGCGAACACGTATGCACTGTTGTCTTGGTTTTCACGATTACTGCTGACCAGAACTCTAAAATCTTTTATCGCAATCCGTAATATTAAGATCTACATATATTAGTTTTATGTGGCATGGTTAAGTCCTGTCCAATTTAGAACTTTGCATTGGGTCTATATTAAACTGCATCTCGCCACTTCTCCGACCTCTGCATAAGTATATTCAAATCCTCCTGGAGTGCTCGAAATGTCACTCGTCAGAATGTGAATTCGCGGCCAACCTCCCTCTCTTTGGTTAGTCATCGGCAAATTGCCGATTGTCGCTCTTTATGCCCTCATCTATGTCGTTTATGTAGATTGTGAACAGAGGGGCACCACTGACCCCCTGTGGGAACACGCTCGTGACGCTTCCCCACTCTGCATTTCTCCCCATTTATGCAAACTCTCTGCTGCTATTTGTGACCATGCACTCTAACCAGGAAAAAAATTTCTCCTCCTATTCCTTGTGCTTTATTTTTCCTCAATAGTCCCGCACGATGTGGGACCCTGTCAAAGCCTTACTGATCGTCCATCTCGTGTCACAACATCCATATTCATTGACCATGATCTACCCTCACAAATTACCTTAGTGAAAAATAAGTTATTAAATTCGTAAGGCAGGAACCGCCCTTTGAATAAAACCATGCTGAGATTCGTTGGATTAATTTATGCTTTTCAAGGTGGGGCTACCGAAATCGCGCTCGGCCACTCATTATTGATTCCATAAATTTTCCCACTATGGAGGTTAGGCCTTATTGGTCTATAGTTCGAAAGCTAAGACATCGTAACCTGTTTTGAAATAGGTATCACATTTGCCATTTTACAATTATCTGGCACCATGCCAGATTGTAGTGATATGATGAAAAGATTAGCCAAAGGACTTGTGCCTAAAGCTCTCTTACATTCCTTTAGAACCCTTGCATACAGTTCATCAGGGCCTGGGGATGTGTTAAGTGTTTTATTAATTTATCTAATTGCCCTAAGGACAACATCGTCACTTGTGACCCTAATAGTGCCACTGTTTATTATCGTCCTGTTCACATAATTTATCAATACTGGAATATCGCTGGTATCCTCCTGTGTTAAAACTTAGAGGAAGTATGTGTTAAAATTCTACACTTTTCCTTTCACTGTCAGTGAGCTGACCCGAGGAACTTTTTGCGTGGGCCTATCTTGTCCTCTGATCTTTACTTCTGTATACATGAAAGAATAATTTTGGTTAGTCGTCGATTCTCTTGCAACTTTAACCTCAATAATATCTATTCCTCCCCCCGCCTTTCTAATTCCTTTGTTATTTCTCTCTTAACTGAATATATCTTTTCCTTAATTGTCCCTACTCCCCCCTCTTTAGATTTGCTATAATATGCCTCTCTTTTTGACCAATCAGATATTTTAATTATTGTTCATCCATTTAGGATCATTTTTGTTTTGATCTGATTTCCCTATTTGGGTGGAAACATAATTTGGGGGACCCTGAGCAGCTAGAACGATGCCTGGAAAGCATCATCATCGGCACAAACCACCGCACTCAACTCACACGCACCTGATCCCTAGTCGGTCTTCCAGTTCAGCCCACCCAGCAAAGTAATTTTTCAGTTCCTATGAAATCAGCAAGGCGAAAGGTAGGGACGAGACTTGATTGCCCATTATTTGGAGGAAATCCATGCTATCGCCTCTTCTACCAAATGAGTGATATTTGTGAATCAACTCTCCCCAAGCCTCATCATTAACTCAAGATTATTAATTTGTGTTTCCCTAATGGCAAGAAACCAATTCAAGGAGGTTATTTACCATAGTTGGATCTCTGTCACAAACTGCGCGCTCTAAAAAACAATCCTGGTGTCGTATTCAAGAAAGTCACCGACCTCTAAATTCCTGTCAAATTGCTCCAGCAATCTGGTCTATAGTTGAAATCTTTCCATTAGCAACAACTTTTGTATGTAGATGCCTTACCGATTTTTTTGTCCCATAGAAGTTACTGCAACTCCCTATCAAGATTTGGCCGGCACCACTGTAAATCACACCAAAAATTAGTTTTTCTCGGCCTTGTGTAGCTGCTCACAAACAGATTCAGTGGCTGACGCTTTTTTAAACTACTTGTCTAACACAAACAATTAATTGCTCTGACATACATCGCTACTCCACCACCTTTCCTGTTGACCCTGTCAGTGTGGAATAATTTATAGCCTTGTATTGGTAACATTCAGAGGGCATCTCCTATCTTTCAGAATTGTAGCGCCAGGTCTCCTGTTATAGCAATAATATTATGTTTCCTGCACTTGCCAATTTAATCTTAGATCATCTATCTTATTTTCTAACACTTCCCTGCTATTAGTATAGTAAACCTTAAGGCGGAGCTAACTCCCTTGCTGCCCTCTGCTGTCCCCTTTGTTTGCATGACTGTTCTATTGTCTTTATTTATAAACTTCATGCTTGACATGCATTGCTATACATTTAATGTTTCCAACCCTAGTGTTCGCAACCTGCCTTGTTTCCCACACACACCCATTCCCTCTATCTTCCATCATTTACATCACCCCCGCCCTCGCCGCCATTTCCTCCTATGGCCTTCTCAATCGAGTCTGCAAAGTGCTCACCACCCCTGCCCCAGACGAGATGAACCCCTCCCTTGCAATCCACTATCATGTTTAGCCTTAAAAGTTGTTCCGTTGTCAATGAATGGGATTGCAAGTTCCTTGCAGTATTGTCTAGCCAGCAATTTACAACATCAATGCCTCGAACCATTAATTTCTACTCCCCTTCTAGGCAAGAGCATTCATATGATGGGATCCCTCCCTTAGACTTAATGAAATTATAGACGGACTGCTACCTTTTCTAGCAGCTCTTTATCCTACCCTTCCCCATATCATTTCCACCAGCACCTGAGACCACTAGCTCTCTGCGCGCGCCTTCATTCCCATTACCCTGACATGATATTATCCAGTCTGTTGACAATGTCCCAAACACCAGCTTTCCAGGGATGCACACTCTATCTTCATTTCTTATTCCTATATACAAAAAGCTACGATCAACATATCTACCAGAGAGTCACCAACCACAGAATGCCGGCTTACTCTAATTAGCATTGGCAGTAGGACACTTACCTTCAATGGCCACTTGAAGTTAATTCATCTGGGAACAGAGAAGCGATTTTCCTACCTTCAGATCTGACTACTTAACTTTCCCTTACTCTGATGCGCCTCCCATACTGTGAACATACTACCACTTGTCTATCCCAGGTGCTTGGCCTTCACTCACTGCTGGTGCCGTTGCTACCACCCCACCTACAGCCTCCTCACAGTGAGAGGACAGACTGCAACCTCATGCTAGAAGCCTCATTCCCCACATCTCCAACCACCTCACACCTCCTCTCCAGGCCCTTTTTAGGTGGACTTCAGCCTCCTAATCTCCTCCTGGAGAAGAAGCCAAGACCTCCTCCTTCCAACTCTCCAACCTCAGCTTTTAAAAACACTGTAGAAGCAACCTGCTTTGTAACCGTCCACGCTTTAATACCCCAAAGCAGCTCTGGGTCTGTGACCCTCACGTGACGGGACTGCCTCACTCACGCGCCCCGCCAACCACTTAGCTGCTGCCTTCTTCCTCCATCCTACCTAGCTGCTGTCGTCTTCCTCCCACCTACCTAGTGCCTGCTTCTTCCTCCCTCCTGCCTAGCTGCAGCCCTTCTTCATCCCCTCCTAACTGCTGCTCCCGTCTTCCTCCCTCATACCTAGCTGCTGCCTTCTTCCTCCCTCCTAACCTAGCTGCTGCACACTCCCTATCCCCTCCCTCCTCCTACCTATGGTTGCGTCTTCCTCCCTCCTACTCGCTGCTGCCTCTTCTCCCTCCTACCTAGCTGCCTGCCTTCTCTCTCCCTCCTACCTAGCTGCTCCCTTCTTCCCTCCTCCTACCTAGCTGATGCCTTTCACTCCCTTCTACCTAGCTGTGCTGCCTTTCTTTCTCCCTCTTACCTAGGCTGCTGCCTTTTCCCGCCCTCCTACTAGCTGCTTGCCTTCTTCCTCCCTTATACCAAGCTGATGCTCTTTCTCCCTCCCTACCTAGCTGATGCCTTTCTTCCTACTTTCTACCTAGCTGCTGCTTATTATCTCCCCTCCTACCTCAACTAGCTGCCTCTTTCTTCTCCCTCCTACTAGCTATGTGCCTTCTTCCTCCCTCCTACTAGTGCTGACCTTCTTTCTCCCTCCCCTAACTAGCTGCCGCGCACCTTTCCCTTCTTCCTCCCTCCTACATAGTGCTGCCTTCTTCTCCCTCTTACCACGAGCTGACTGCCGTCTTCCTCCCTCCCTAATAGCTGCTGCTTTCTTCCTCTTATACCTAGCTGCTGCCTATCTTTCTCCCTCCTACCTAACTGCTGCCTTCTCCTCCTCCTACCTAGCTGCTGCTTCTTTCTCCCTCCTACCTAGCTGCTGCTTCTTTCTCCCTCTACCTAGCTGCTGCCTTCATTCCTCCCTCCTTCCTTCTTATTCCCCTCCTCGCTAGCTGCTGGCCTTTTCCTCCCCTACTACCTTCTTTTCCCTCCTACATAGCTGCTGCCTTCTTCCTCCCTCTACCTAGCTGCTGGCCTTCTTCATCCTCCTACCTAGCTGCTGCCCTTCTTCCTCCCTCCTACTTCTTACCTCTCCAACGCCCCCCCCCCACCTGCCCTCCCCCGTAGGCTGCTGCCTTCTTCCCTCCCTCCTACCTTCTTTCACCCTCCTACCTACGCTGCTGAATTCTTCCATCCATCCTAACTTCTATTCTCCAACTACTCACGTAGCTGCTGCCTTCTTCCTTCCCTCACATGCCTTCTTCCTCCTCTTGCCGTCATCCTCCCTTCCTACTAGCTGCCTAGCTGTCTTCCTTCCTCCTAACTAGGCTGCTAGCCTTCTTCCTCCCTTATATAGCTGCTGGCCTTCATCCTCCCTTCTACCTAGATGCTGCCTTCTCCTCCCTCCTCGCCTTTTCTCCTCTCGCCGTCTTCTCCCTCTACCCCTAGCTGCTGCCTTCTTCCTCCTACTACCTAGCTGCTGCTTCTTCCCTCTATCTCCCTACTAGCGGCGCCTTCTTCCTGCCTCCTACCTAGCTGTTTACCATTTTCCTCCTCCTCCTAGCTGGTTGCCCTTCTTCCTCCCTCCTACCTTCTTCCTCCCTACTACTAGCTGCTGCCTTCTTCCTCCCTTCCTACCTTCTTTCTCCCCTCTACCTAGCTGCTGCCTTCTTCTTCCCCTACCTAGATGCCCGCCTTCTCCTCCCTCCTTTCCCTAGCTGTTGCCTTCTTCCTCCTCCTACCTTCTTCCTCCCTATACCTAGGCTGCTGCCTTCTCTCCCTCCTCCTACTTCCTTCTCCATACCCTCACCTAGCTGCTGCCTTACTTCCTACCCATCCTACCTAGTGCTGACTTCTTCCTCCCTCCTTAACTAGCTGCCTGCTACTTCCTCCCTCCTACCCTAACTGACTGCATTCTTCCTCCCTCCTACCTTCTACCTCCCTCCTACCTAGCGGCTGCCTTCTTCCTCCATCCCCCCCTCTACACCTCCTCCCCCACCTCGCTCCCCGCCTCTCGTACCTAGGCTCGACGCGCACTTCTTCCTCTCCTACTAAGCATGATGCTTCTCACCTCCCTCCTACCTTCTACCTCCCCCTACCTAGCTGCTGCCTTTTCCTCCTCCTTTCTTCCCCCTCCTACCTTCTCTCCTCCTCTCCTTCTTCCTCCACCTACCTAGCTGCTGCCTCTTCCTCCATCCTACCTTCTATCTCTCTCCTACTAGCTGCTGCTTCTTCCTCCCTCCCTACCCTAGCTGCTGCCTTTTCTTCCTCCCTCCTACATAGCTGCTGCTTTCTTCCTGCCCTCCTAACTAGCTGCTGCTTTCTTCTCCTCCTACCCAGCTGCTGCCTTCTTCCTCCTACATTCTGTTTCTCCCTCCTAAACTAGCCTGCTGCCTTTCTGCCACCCTCCTACCTAGCTGCTGCCTTCTTCCTCCATCTGCCTTCTTCATCAATCCCTGCCTTCTTCGCCATCATGCCTACCCTGCTGCCTTCTTCCTCCCTCCTAACCTTCTTCCTCCCCTCCTACTAGTGCTGCCTTCTTCCTCCCTCCCCGCCAACCATCTTTTCTCCCTCCTTATAGCCCCTGCTGCCTTCTTCCTCCCTCCTAAATAGCTGCTGCCTTCTTAATCCTTCCTACCTTCTACCTCCCTCCTACCTAGATGCTGCCTTCTTCCTCCCTCTGCCCTCTCTTCCTTCCCTCTACTAGCTGCTCCCTTCTTCCTCCCGCCTACCCTAGCTGCTGCCCTTCTTCCTCACATTTACCTAGCTGCTGCCTCTTCCTCCCTCTACCTAGCTCGCTGCTTTCTTTCTTCCTCTACCTAGCTGAATTCCTTCTTCCTCCCTCCCTACCTAGCTTATGCTTCTTTCTCCCTTCTACCTAGCTGCTGTCTTCTTCCTCCCTCTATCTAGGCTGCTGCCTCTTCCTCCAGCCTACATACTCTGCTGCCTTCTTCCTCGCTCCTACCTAGCTGCTGCCTTCTATCCTCCTCCTACCTAAGCTGCTGCCTTCTTCCTCCCTCCTATAACTTCTTCCTCCCTGCTAACCTGCTGCTGCCTTCTTCCTTCCCTCCTACCTCTCTTCCTCTCCTCCTACCTATTGCTGCCTTCTTCCTCCCTCCTGCCTTCTTCCTCCCTATACCCTAGCTGTGTCGCCTTCTTCTCCCTCTAACTAAGCTGCTGTGCCCTTCTTCCTCCCTCCTACACACCTATTTCTTTCTCCCTCTACCCTCCGCCCCCTGCTGCCTTCCTTCCTCCTCTACTAGCTGCTGCCTTCCTTCCTCCCTCCTGCCTTCTTCCTCCCTCCACTCGCTCACTAGCGCTGATTTCTCCTCCCTCTACCTATCTGCTTGCCTTCTTCCTCCTCCGCATTCTCCCTACCTCCTATCTAGCATCTCTGCTTCTATCCTCCCTCTACCTAGCTGTTGCCCTTCTTCCTCCCTCTAACCTACCCTGGAGTTTTACCTGGAGAGAGTTCCGGGGGTCAACGCCCCCCGCGGCCCGGTCTGTGTCCAGGCCTCCTGGTGGATCACTCGCGCCTGATCAACCTGGCTGTTGCGTGGTGCACGAAACCAAAACGTACAGAGCCACAGCCCGCTGATCAGGAACTGACTTTCGGTGCCTTGTCCGTGCCAGCTCGCGCGCTGGGATTTTTAACGGGGATAGTGATGGTTAGCCATCCAGGAAAAACCATCCGCGCCCCAGTCAGTGCGTCTTGAGGATTGTTGTCTTATTTCATTGTGATCCTCAACTCTTGTTTCCCCGGATGCCACCCACACCAGTCAAACTATTATCCAGGTACTGTTACTGCTAGGTGAACAGAGACAAGCAGCTAAGGCCCCCCTCCCCCCCCCACATAGTCTAACGTTTCCACCCATGCCGGTCGCCCCCCCTCTGAACCACGACACCCGACAGTCTGCTCAGGCGAGAGCCCGCCGCTGTCAACCGGAGTCACGAGACACCCTAGAAAATAAGTGAATTAGACTATATGATATGTTACAAAAGATGTACGCAGTTTTCAAGAGTAGGAATGATACCCCCGGTCAGAGGCCAGAGAATTGAGCCAACGCAGCCAAACTTAACGAGATAAGAGGCTGGCCCAGGAGCTGTGTATCGACCTTTATTGAAACACAAGGTGGAACATACTAACCCCTCCTACCTGGAAGTGCTTATGGAATTACCGACAGTCTGATCAACCTAGATTGTTGGTGTTCACAGCTTGCAGTTCCATCAAGCAATGATTGAAAGAAAAGTGACTTCAGGTGCAACGTGAGTGACCTGGAGGTGGCAGCCGTGACCTGGAGGCTGACGTTGGCCTGGGAGGTGCACTTGGCTCGGAGGTGCACTTATAACTGGACGTGATGTAGTCTGGAGGATGCACGTGACCTGGAGGTGCACGTGACCTGGGAGGTGCCATATGACCTGGAGGTGCATGTGACCTGGCGTACAAGAGACATGAGAAGGTAGTGTGGAAAGCCAGACGGTGTTGTGGTGAAGAGCCAGAACCTGTCTTCCTCCCCTCTACCTAGCTGTGACATCTTCCTCCCTCATACACCTAGCTGCTGCATTCTTCCTCCTCCTACCTAGCTGCTGCCCCCCCCCCCATTCTTCCTCCCTTACCTAGCTGCTGCATTCTTCCTCCCTCTACCTAGCTGTGTGCCTCTTTCTCCCTCCCATACTAGCTGCTGCTTCTTCCTCCCTCCTACCTAGCTGCTCCCATCTTCCTCCCTCCTACCTAGCTGCTGCCTTCTTCCTCCCTCTCCTACCTAGCTGCTGCCTTCTTCACCCATCCCTCTACCTAGTGCTGCCTCATCTTTCTCCAATCCTACCTAAGCTGCCTGCCTTCTTCCTCCCTCCTACCTTCTTTCTCCTCCTACCTATGCTGCTGCCTTCTTCCTCCTCCTGCCTTCTTCCTCCCCTCCTGGCCGTCTCTTCCTCCCTCATACCTTTGCTGCTGCCTTCTTCCTCCCTCCTACCTTCTTCCTCCTCCTACCTAGCTGCTTGCCATTCTTTCCCTCCTCCTACTAGCTGCTGCCTTCTTCCTCTCTCCTACCTAGGGCTGCTGCCTTCTTCCTGGTCCTACCTAGCTGTTGCCTTCTTCCTCCTCTACCTTCTCCTCCTCCTACCTTGCTGCTGCATTCTTCGTCCCTCCTACCCTAGCTGCTGCCCTTCCTTCCTCTCTGTACCTAGGCTGCTGCCTTCTTTCCTGGCCTCTCCTACCTAGCTGTTTTGCCCTTCTTCCTCATTGTTCCTAACTTCTTTCTCCCTCCTACCTAGCTGCTGCCTTCTTCCTCCTCCTACCCTCAGCTGCTGCTTCTTCCTCCCTCCTACCAACGTTCTCCCTCCTACCTAGAGCTGCTTCCCTTCTTCCTCCCTTCTACCTAGCTGCTGCCTTTTCCTCCTCACCTACCTTCTTTCTCCCTCCTACTAGCTGCTGCCTTCTTCCTGCCTCTACCTAGCTGTTGCCTTCTTCCTCCCTCTACCTTCGTCCCTCCCTCTACTAGGCTGTGCCTTCTTCCCTTCCCTCCTACCCTTCTTCCTCCCCTCTACCTAGTCGCTGCCTTTTCCACCCTCCTACCCTAGCTGCTTGCCTTCTTCCTCTCCTACCTAGCTTCCTGCACCTTCTTCCTCCCTACTACCTTCTTCCTCCCTCCTACCTAGCTGCTGCCTTCTTCCTCCCTCGCCTACTTCTTCCTCCCTCCTACCTAGGCTGCTGCCTATCTTCTCCCTCCTACTTCTTCCTCCCTCCTACCTCAGCTGCTGCCTTCTTCCTCTCCTACTTCTTCCCTCCCTCACTACCTAGCTGCTGCCTTCTTTCCTCCATCCTACCTTCTTCTCCTTCCCTACCTAGCTGCTCTGCCTTCTTTCCTCCCTCCTAAACTTCTTCCTCTCCTACCTAGCTGCTGTCCTTCTTTCCCTCCCTCCCCCCCCCTCCACCTAGCTGCTGCCTTCTTCTCCCTCCTACCTAGCTGCTGCTTCATTCCTCCTCTACCTAGCTTATGCCCTTTCTTCCTCCATCCTGCCCTTCTTCATCCCTCCTGCCTGCTTCCTCCCTCTTACCTCACTGCTTCCTTCTTCCTCCCTCCTACCTTTTCCTACCCTCCTACCTAGCTGCTGCTTCTTCCTCCCTCCCTACCTTCTTTCTCCTCCTACCTAGCTGCTGCCTTCTTCTCCTCCTATATAGCTGCTGCCCTTCTTTAATCCTCCTACCTTCTTCCTACCCTCCATACCTAGATGCTGCCCTTCTTTCCTCCCTCCTGCCCTTCTTCCTCCTTCCTACCTAGCTGCCTGCTTTCTTCCCTTCCTCCTACTAGCATGAATCCTCTCCTCCTCCCTCCCCTACCCCTTAGAGGCTGCTGCCTTCTTTTCTTCCCTTCTACCTATCTGTGTCTTTTCCTCCCGCTATCTAGGTGCTGCCCTTCTTCCTCCCGCCTACTAGAGCTGCTGCCTTCTTCTCCCTCCTACCTAGCTTGCTGCCTTTTCATTCCATCCCTTATTCTTCCTCCCTGCCACCTCACATAGCTGCTGTCCTTCTTCCGCCCTCCTACCTTCCCTTTCTCCCTCCCACTCCCCTACCTAGTGCTGCCTTCTTCCTCCCTCCTACCTAGCTGCTGCCTTCTTCCTCCTCCTACCTTCTTCCTCCCTGCTACCTAAGCATTGCGGAATTATTCTCCTCCTACCTTTTCCTCCCTCACTACCTTCTTCCTCCCTGCTACCTAGCTGCTGCCTTCTTCCTCCCTCCTACGTTCTTTCACCCTCCTAAATAGCTGCTGCCTTCTTTTCCTCTCTACCTAGCTGCTGCCTTCTTCATCCCTCCGTTACCTAGCTGTTGCCTTCTTCTCCCTCCTGCCTTCTTCCTCCCTCATAACTAGTTGCTGCCTTCTTCCTCCCTCCTACCTTCTTCTCACCTCCTACCTAGCTGCTGCCTTCTTCCCTCACTTCCTACCACAAGTGCTGCCTTACTTCCCTCCCTCCTACCTAGCTGCTGCTGGTTCATCCCTCATTACTAGTTGCTGCATTCTTCTCCCTCCTACCTTCTTTCTCCTCCCTACCTAGCTGCTGCCTTCTTCCTCCCCTCCTACCCTAGCTGCTGCCTTCTTCTCCCTCCTACCTAGCTGCTGCTTTCTTCCTCCCTCGACCTTTATCTGCTGCCTTCCTTCCTCCATCCTGGCCTTTCCCTCCCTCCTATTCTAGCTGCTGCCTTTTCCCTCCCTCCTACCTAGACTGTTGCCTTCTTCCTCCCTCCTTCCTCCCCCCCCCCCCTGGAGTATACCTGGAGAGAAGTTCCGGTGGTCAAGCCCCGCGGACCCACACGGCTGTGACCAGGGCCTCCTGGTGGATACAGAGGCCTGATCAACCAGCTGTTGCTGCAGGTGCACGCAAACCAACGTACGAGCCAAGCCCGGTGATCAGGCCAATTGAATTTAGGGTGCTTAGTCCAAGGTGCCAGCTTGAATGACTGCCAGGGGGTCTGTTGTGTCATCCCCCTTATGTGGATGGAGGCAGTTTGAACAGTCTCACTTGGCCCCTGACACTTACTTGTATGTCTCTTAACGTGCTAGAGGACACACTGCTTTTCATTGGCGGGGATGGCCTGCATCGTCTGCCAGTCTTTTTGCTTTCGGATAGTGAGTCTGATATTCGTGTCGCAGTTCGGTCACTTAGTCCCTCTAGGATTTCCAGGTTGTATATAATCATGTATCTCCTCCCTCCTGCGTTCCAGGGAATCAGGTTTTAGGAACCTCAAGCGACTCCCAGTAATTGAGGTGTTTTATTCCGTATGCGCGCGCTGAAAGTTCTCTGTACATTTTCTAGGTCGGCCAATTTACCTGCTTGAAAGGTGCTGTTAGTCGCTCCTGCAGCAATATTCCTGCTAGATAGAACAAGTGACCTAGAAGAGTGTCTTCTGGGCTTGGCTCCCTCCCTAGGTTTTGAAGGTTCTCATTATCCATCCTGTCATTTTTCTGAGCAGAGGCGATTGATACCAATGTTATGGTCCTTGAAGGTGTATCCTTGACATAATCACTCCCATGTCCTTTGGACGTATGGTATTTCGCTCTATTTTGTGGCCAGAATTTGTTTTGTACTCTGATGAAGATTTAATTTCCTCATGTTTTACCATATCTGAGTAATTGAAATTTCTCATCGTTGAACTTCATATTGTTTTCTGCAGCCCACTGAAAGATTTGGTTGATGTCCGCCTGGAAGCCTTGCAGTGTCTGCAATGGAAGACACTGTCATGCAGATTCGGGTGTCATCTGCAAAGGAAGACACGGTGCTGTGGCTGACATCCTTGTCTATGTCGGATATGAGGATGAGGAACAAGATGGGAGCGAGTACTGTGCCTTGTGGAACAGAGCTTTTCACCGTAGCTGCCTCGGACTTTACTCTGTTGACGGACTACTCTCTGTGTTCTGTTAGTGAGGAAATTATAGATCCATCGACCGACTTTTCTGTTATTCCTTTAGCACGCATTTTGTGCGCTATTACGCCATGGTCACACTTGTCGAAGGCTTTTGCAAAGTCTGTATATATTACATCTGCATTCTTTTTGTCTTCTAGTTCCTTTAGGACCTTGTCGTAGTGATCCAATAGTTGAGACAGACCGAAGCGACCTGTTCTAAACCCATGTTGCCCTGGGTTGTGTAACTGATGGGTTTCTAGATGGGTGGTGATCTTGCTTCTTAGGACCCTTTCAAAGATTTTTATGATATGGGATGTTAGTGCTATTGGTCTGTACTTCTTTGCTGTTGCTTTACTGCCCCCTTTGTGGAGTGGGGCTATGTCTGTTGTTTTTAGTAACTGTGGGACGACCCCGTGTCCATGCTCCTCTCATAGGATGGAAAAGGCTCGTGATAGGGGCTTCTTGCAGTTCTTTATGAACACAGAGTTGCATGAGTCTGGCCCTGGGGCAGAGTGCATGGGCATGTCATTTATCGCCTGTTCGAAGTCATTTGGAGTCAGGATAACATCGGATAGGCAAGTGTTAATCAGATTTTGTGGCTCTCTCATAAAAAATTCATTTTGATCTTCGACTCTCAGTCTGCTTAGCGGCTTGCTAAAAACTGAGTCATATTGGGACTTGAGTAGCTCACTCATTTCCTTGCTGTCATCTGTGTAGGACCCATCTTGTTTAAGTAGGGGCCCAATACTGGACGTTGTTCTCGATTTTGATTTGGCATAGGAGAAGAAATACTTTGGGTTTCTTTCGATTTCATTTATGGCTTTAGTTTTTCTTCCCGCGATTCCTGACTCCTAAAGGATTCTTTTAGCTTAAGTTTGATGCTTGCTATTTCTCTGACCAGTGTCTCCCTACGCATTTCAGATATATTGACCTCTTTTAGCCGCTCTGTTATTCTTTTCCATCACCTGTAAAGGGGAGCGCCTGTCTCTTTCTATTTTACATCTACTCCTCCTTTTTCTTAGAGGAATAAGCCTTGTGCATACATCGAGTGCCACCGAGTTAATCTGTTCTAGGCATAAGTTGGGGTCTGTGTTGCTTAGTATATCTTCCCAGCTTATATCGGTTAGGACTTGGTTTACTTGGTCCCACTTTATGTTTTTGTTATTGAAGTTGAATTTGGTGAATGCTCCCTCGTGACTAGTCTCATTATGTCGGTCTGGGGCTCCACGCATACTGTCTGAACCTCAATTATGTTGTGATCTGAGTATATTGTTTTTGATATGGTGACATTTCTTATCAGATCATCATTGTTAGTGAAGATGATGGGTCTAGTGTATTCTCCAGTCTAGTAGGCTCTATTATTTGCTGGTTTAAATTGAATTTTGTTCAGAGATTTAAAAGCTCGTGTGAGTGTGAGTTTTCATCAGAGCTGCTCCTGGTGTTATTACTGCAACAATATTATTTGCTATATTCCTCCATTTTAGGTGCCTTAAGTTGAAATCCCCAGGAGCAAGATGTTGGGTGCAGGAGCTGGAAGATTTTCCAGACAGTGGTCAATTTTTAATAGCTGTTCCTGGAATTGCTGGGATGTTGCATCCAGAGGCTTGTAGACTACCACAATGACTACATCATTTGAGGCATTAAGAAGTTCTGTGCAAACAAGTGACTCTGCAATGTACAGGCCAACCCCCCGCCTTTTGCCTGTTCACTCTGTCACATCTGTATAGTTGTAACCTGGGATCCATATTTCGTTGTCCAAGTGATCCTTTATGTGGGTCTCAGTGAAAGCCGCGAACATTGCCTTTGCCTCTGCAAGCAGTCCACGGATGAAAGGTATTTTGTTGTTTGTTGCTGGCTTTAGACCCTGTATATTTGCAAAGAAGAATGTCATCGGACTGGTGGTATTGTTGGTACTGGGGGGGGGGGGGGTTCCGGCATTAGTATCTGTATCTGGTGGTTTGGAGTGGAGGCAATCGACTGTGGTTCCACTCCAGGAATGATGGATTT
>NC_069404.1:105923293-105940807 GCF_026875155.1 Cherax quadricarinatus
CGGGGCCCCTTGACACTATGCTACACCCTGCTGACACATGGCGGGGCATGTTTTTCCTCCGTGGAGACACACCTGCTGACACTAGTGCTACACACCTGCTGACACATGGCTGGGCAGTGTTGTTCCCTCCCTGAGACACCCTGCTGACACTATGCTACACACCTGCTGACAAAATGGCTGGGCATGTTTGTTCCTCCCTGGAGACACACCTGCTGACACTAGTGCTACACACCCTGCTGACACATGGCTGGGCAGTGTTGTTCCCTCCGTGGAGACACCCCTTTCCTGACACTAGTGCTACACACCTGCTGACACATGGCGGGCAGTGTTGTTCCTCCCTGGAGACACACCTGCTGACACTATGCTACACACCTGCTGACACATGGCAGGGCAGTTTTGTTCCTTCTGGAGACACACCTGCTGACACTATGCTACACACCTGCTGACACATGGCTGGGCAGGGGTTGTTCCTCCCGGAGACACCTGCTGACACTAGTGCTACACACCTGCTGACACATGGCTGGGCAGTGTTGTTCCTCCCTGGAGACACACCTACTGACACTAGTGCTACACACCCTGCGTACACAGGGCAGGGCAGTGTGTTCCCCCGGATACACACCTGCTGACACTAGTGCTACACACCTGCTGACACATGGCTGGGCAGTGTTGTTCCTCCCTGGAGACACACCTGCTGACACTAGTGCCACCACACCTACTGACACATGGCTGGGCAGTGTTGTTCCCTCCCGGGAGACACACCTGCTGACACTAGTGCTACACACCTCCCTGACACATGGCGGGGCAGGGGTTGTTCCCCCCTGGAGACACACCTGCTGACACTATGCTAAAACACCTGCTGACAAAAATGGCTGGGCAGTGTTGTTCCTCCCTGGAGACAACCTGCTGAACAGGGCTGGGCAGTGTTTGTTCCTCCTGAGACACACCTGCTGACACATGGAGGCAGTTGTTGTTCCTCCCTGGAACAACCTGCTGACACATGGCTGGGGCAGTGTTGTTCCTTTTGGAGACACACCCTGACCTGGGGCAGTGTTGTCCTCCTGGGACACACCGCGACACAGGCTGGGCAGTGTGTTCCTCTTGAGACACACCTCGACACATGGCGGGGCAGTGTTGTCCCCCGGAGACACACCTGCTGACACATGGCTGGGCAGTGTTGTCCTCCCTGGAGACACCTGCTGACACATGGCTGGGCAGTGTGTTTCCTCTCTAAAGACACACCTGCTGACACATGGCTGGGCAGTTTTTGTTCCTCCCTGGAGACACACGTTGACACTAGTGCAAACACACTGCTGACACATGACTGGGCAGTGTTGTTCCTCCCAGGAAACACCCCTTTCTGACACTAGTGCAAACACACCTGCTGACACTTTGGCTGGGCTGTTTTTCCTCCCTGGAGACACACCTGCTGACACTAGTGCTACACACCTGCTGACATGGCTGGGCATGTGCCCTTTCCCAGAGACACACCTGCTGACACTATGCTACAACCCTGCTGACACATGGCTGGGCGTGTTGTTCCTCCCAGAGACACACATGCTGACACGAAATAGAGCGAAACCCCAAACGCAAAGACCTGGGAGTGATTATGTCGGAGGATCTCACCTTCAAGGACCATAACATTGTATCAATCGCTTTGCAAAAAAAATGACAGATGGATAATGAGAACCTTCAAAACTAGGAGGCCAAGCCCATGATACACTTTCAGTCACTTGTTCTATCTGGCTGGAATATTGCTGCACTCTAACAGCACCTTCAAAGCAGGTGAAATTGCCGGGCCTAGAAAATGTACAGAAACTTTCACGGCGCGCATACGGAGATAAACACCTCAATTTCTGGGAGCGCTTGAGGGTTCTAAACCGTTTCCCTGAACGCAGGGGAGATAATGATTATATCACCTGAAAATCCTATAGGACTATACCGAACTTGCACAAAAATCACTCACTACGAAAGCAAAAGACTTTGGGCAACGATGCACCATCCCCCAATGAAAAGCAGGGGTTCACTAGCACGTTTAAAAGACCAATACAAAAATTTCAGGGGCCCGAAACTGTTCAAACTGCCTCCCAGCACACATAAAGGGAATTACCCAAAAACCCCTGGCAGTCTTCAAGCTGGCACTGACAAGCACCTAAAGTCAGTTCCTGATAAGCCGCGTGTGTACTGTTTGCGTGCAGCACAGCAACAGCTGGTTTTATTCAGGGGCTGAAACCACCAGGAGCCTTGTCACAGACCGGGCCGCGGGGGCTTGACCCCCGAAAACTCTCTCCAGGAAACTCAGGTAAACTAGTGCTACAAAACCTGCTGAACTAGTGCACACACCTGCTGACACTAGTGCTACACACCCTGACACATGGCTGGGCATGTGTTCCCCCTGGAACACCTTTCTGACACAGTGCTAACAAACCCGCTGACAAAGTGCCACACCTGCTGACAAATGGCTGGGCAGTGTTTTCCTCGTGTGAACCACCTGCTGACACTAGTGCTACACACCTGCTTTACACAGCTGGCAGTGTTGTTCTCCCGGGGAAAACACCTGCTACACTAATGCTAAACCTGCTGACACATGGGTGGGCATGTTGTTCCTCCGTGGAGACACACCTGCTGAACCATGCTACTACAACCTGCTTGACACATGCTGGGCATGTTGTTTTTGGGAAAATTTTTTAATTTTTAAATGTAAAACCCCCCCCCCCAAAAAAAAGGGATTAAAAATTTGAGTTTTTTTGGGGAAAAAAGTTTTCCCCATAGTTTTTGTTGTTTTTTTTTGGTAAAAAAAATTTTTTTTGGGGTGATAAGGGGGAAAAAGGGGGGGGGTTAAAAAATTTGGTAAATAGTAAAAGTGTAAAATTGGAATATGAAAAGGGAATATTAAAATTAAATTGGGCATTTTTTTTTAAAATTTGGAAAAAATTTTTTAAATTGAAAATTTAAAAATTGAAAAGGTTTAAATTTTTTGGGGAAAAGTGAAATTAAAAATGTTGAAAAAATTTTTTTGGGGGAAAAAATTTTAATATGTAAAGGGGGAAATTGGGATTTTGTTTGTAGAAGGGGCCCCCCTTAAAACAATTTTAAATGGGGGGGGAGTTTTTTTGGGAAATTTGAATTGGGAAATTAAAAGGGGGGGAGTTTGCCTTGGGAAAATTTTAATTGTAAAAATGTAAAAAATTTATTTTTTTTTGGGAGAAAAAAAAAAATTTAAAATTTTTAAAGGGGGATTTGTTTTTTGGGGAAAAAAAGGGGAAAATGAAACCAAATTAAAGGGGGAGTTTTTTTTAAAATTGATAAAAAATTTTAGAAAAAAATTTTAAAAAAAAAAAATTTTAAAAAATTTTTAAATTTTTCACCCAAAAATTTTTTTTTTCCCAAAAATGTTTAATTTTAAAAGGAAAATTAAAACAAAAAAAAAAAGGGGGGAAAATTTTAAAATGAGGGAGAGGATTTTAGGGGGAAGGAAGGAAAAAAAAAAAAAGGGAGAAATGTAAAAAATCAGATTCCTATAAACATTAATCCTTCCAAACCAAAAACAGAATAATAAAAAAACCCCCCCCCCCAGTTAACCCTTTCCCACCCCCCCAAAACATTTTTTAAAAAAAAGGGTTAAAAAAAAAAAAAACCCCAAAACCGGGTGTTAAGGAAGGTTTTTTATGAGAAAAATGGGGATTTTAAACAAAAAAATGGGATGTAAATAAAGTTAAGATAAAAAGGAAAAGGGGGGGTTTTATTGAGATATTTTTAAAAGTTTTTAAGGGGAAAAAGTCCTTCCCTGGAGACACACCCTGCTGACACTTGTGGCTACACACCTGCTGACAACATGGCTGGGTAGTGTTGTTCCTCCCATGAGACACACCTTCTGCACTAGTTGCTAGGACACACCTGCTGACACATGGCTGGCAGTGTTGTTCCCCCTGGAGACACACCTGCTGCACTAGTGCTACACCACCTGCCTACACATGGCTGGCAGTGTTGTTTCCTCCGTGGAAGACACATAACACCCTGCGTGACACAAGTGCAACACACCTCTGACAATGGCTGGGAGTGTGTTTTCCTCCCTGGAGACACACCTGCTGCACCTGGACAATGCAACTATGACCACGCCAAGAAATTCCAAGCCCATATGACAACAGGAAAATTCAAACTTAAACTCCCCTCCTGTAAGCCTTTTCACCCTAAATGTGGTACCTCTTCTGTAACAGAAAGACTGTGCTATAAAACTTTTAAATTGCCATGGCAATACCATCTAAAGGGGACAAAAACATACAAAACACCAGGCCATGGGAAAACCTGGGTAGACAACAGCCACTCAAGAGGGAGAGGATTTTTAGTGCCAAGGAAGGAAAAAAAAACTCAGGAAATGGCAGAAATCGTAACACCAAATCACAGGTATTCCTGGAGTGGAACCACAGTCTGATGCCTCCACTCCAAACCAACAGATACCAAGATACTAATGCCGGAAAAAAAATCCCCCCCCCCAGTAACCTACATTACCGACCCCAGTCACCAGTCCGGATAACATCTTCTTGTGCAAATATACAGGGTCTAAAGCCAGCAACAAACATGCAAAATAGCCTTTCATCCGTGGACCCTGCTTGCAGAGGCAAGGCAATGTTCGCGCTTTCACTGAGACCCACATAAAGGGATCACGTGGGAACAACGAAATAAGGATTCCCAGTATACAACCTATACAGATTTGACAGAGTGAACAGGGCAAAAGGGGGGGGGGTTGGCCTGTACGTTGCAGAGTCATCTTGTTTGCACAGAACTGCTTAATGCCCTCAAATGACGTAGTGGAATTTTAGCAGTAGAAGGTCGAGAACCAAAAACCTAGTCATTGTGGGTAGTCGTTCAAGCCTCCGGATGCAACATCCCAGCAATTCCAGAACAGCTGTTAAAATTGACCACTGTCTGGAAAATCTACCAGCTTCCTGCACCAACATCTTGCTCCTTGGGGGATTTCAACTAAGGCACACCTAAAATTGGAGGAATATAGCAAATAATATTGTTGCAGTAATAACACCAGAGGAGGTCAGCTCTGATGAATACTCACACCTCACACGAAGCTTTTAATCCTCTGCACAAAATACAACTTAAAAAACCAGCACATAAATAGAGCCTACTAGACTGGAGAAACACTAGACCTCATCTTCACTACAAAGATGATCTGAATAAGAAATGTCACCATATCAAAAACAATATACTCAGATCACAACATAATTAGGAGGTTCATACGATGTATGTCGTGGAGCCCCAGACCGACAAAATGGAGACTAGTCCCACGAGGGAGCATTCACCAAATATCAACTTCAATAACAAAAACATAAAGTGTGACCAAGTAAAACCAAGTCCAACCGATATAAGTTTGGGAAGATAATACTAAGCACACAGACCCAAACCTTATTCCTATAACAGATTAACTCGGTGGCAGACTCGATGTAAATGCCACAAGAGGCTTATGCCTCTAAGAAAAAGGAGGATAGAGGTGGGGAGATGTAAGAAAATATAAAGGAGACAGGCGCTCCCTTTTACAGGCGACGGAAAAAGAATAACAGAGCGGCTAAAAGAGGTCAATATATCTGAAATGCGCAGGGAGACACTGGTCAGAGAAATAGCAAGCATCGAACTTAAGCTAAAAGAATCCTTTAGGAGTCAGGAATCGCGGGAAGAACTAAAAGCCATAAATAAAAATCGAAAGAAACCCAAAGTATTTCTTCTCCTATGCCAAATCAAAATCGAGAACAACGTCCAGTATTGGGCCCCTACTTAAACAAGATGGGTCCTACACAGATGACAGCAAGGAAATGAGTGAGCTACTCAAGTCCCAATATGACTCAGTTTTAGCAAGCCGCTAACCAGACTGAGAGTCGAAGATCAAAATGAATTTTTTTTTGAGAGAGCCACAAAATTTGATTAACTCAAGCCTATCTGATGTTATCCTGACGCCAAATGACTTCGAACAGGCGATAAATGACATGCCCATGCAATCTGCCCCAGAGCCAGACTCATGGAACTCTGTGTTCATCAAGAACTGCAAGAAGCCCCTATCACGAGCCTTTTCCATCCCATGGAGAGGGAGCATGGACACGGGGGTCGTCCCACAGTTACTAAAAACAACAGACATAGCCCCACTCCACAAAGGGGGCAGTAAAGCAACAGCAAAGAACTACAGACCAATAGCACTAACATCCCATATCATAAAAATCTTTGAAAGGGTCCTAAAAAGCAAGATCACCACCCATCTAGAAACCCATCAGTTACACAACCCAGGGCAACATGGGTTTAGAACAGGTCGCTCCTGTCTGTCTCAACTACTGGATCACTACGACAAGGTCCTAAATGCACTAGAAGACAAAAAGAATGCAGATGTAATATATACAGACTTTGCAAAAGCCTTCGACAAGTGTGACCATGGCGTAATAGCACACAAAATGCGCGCTAAAGGAATAACAGGAAAAGTCGGTCGATGGATCTATAATTTCCTCACTAACAGAACACAGAGAGTAGTCGTCAACAGAGTAAAGTCCGAGGCAGCTACGGTGAAAAGCTCTGTTCCAAAAGGCACAGTACTAGCTCCCATCTTGTTCCTCATCCTCATATCCGACATAGACAAGGATGTCAGCCACAGCACCGTGTCTTCCTTTGCAGATGACACCCGAATCTGCATGACAGTGTCTTCCATTGCAGACACTGCAAGGCTTCAGGGGACATCAACCAAATCTTTCAGTGGGCTGCAGAAAAACAATATGAAGTTCAACGATGAGAAATTTCAATTACTCAGATATGGTAAACATGAGGAAATTAAATCTTCATCAGAGTACAAAACAAATTCTGGCCACAAAATAGAGCGAAACACCAAAGTCAAAGACCTGGGAGTGATTATGTCGGAGGATCTCACCTTCAAGGACCATAACATTGTATCAATCGCATCTGCTAGAAAAAATGACAGGATGGATAATGAGAAACCTTCAAAACTAGGGAGGCCAAGCCCATGATGACACTCTTCAGGTCACTTGTTCTATCTAGGCTGGAATATTGCTGCACTCTAACAGCACCTTTCAAGGCAGGTGAAATTGCCGACATAGAAAATGTACAGAGAACTTTCACGGCGCGCATAACGGAGAAAAACACCTCAATTACTGGGAGCGCTTGAGGTTTCTAAAACCTGTATTCCCTGGAACGCAGGAGGGAGAGATACATGATTATATACACCTGGAAAATCCTAGAGGGACTAGTACCGAACTTGCACACGAAAATCACTCACTACGAAAGCAAAAGACTTGGCAGACGATGCACCATCCCCCCAATGAAAAGCAGGGGTGTAAACTAGCACGTTAAGAGACATACAATAAGTGTCAGGGGCCCGAGACTGTTCAACTGCCTCCCAGCACAAATAAGGGGGATTACCAACAGACCCTTGGCAGTCTTCAAGCTGGCACTGGACAAGCACCTAAGTCAGTTCCTGATCAGCCGGGCTGTGGCTCGTACGTTGGCTTGCGTGCAGCCCGCAGCAACAGCCTGGTTGATCAGGCGCTGATCCACCAGGAGGCCTGGTCACAGACCGGGCCGCGGGGGCGTTGACCCCCGAAACTCTCTCCAGGTAAACTCCAGGTAAAAACCCCCCTGCTGACACATGGCTGGCAGTGTTTTCCTCCCTGGAGACACACCTGCTGACACTAGTGCTACACACCTGCTGACACATGGCTGGGCAGTGTTGTTCCTCCCTGGAGACACACCTGCTGACACTAGTGCTACACAACCGGCTGGACACATGGCTGGCAGTGGTGTTCCTCCCTGGAGACAGACCTGCTGACACTAGTGCTACACACGGCTGACACATGGCTGGCAAATGGTGTTCCTCCCTGGAGACACACCTGCTGACATAGTGCTACACACCTGCTGACACTAGTGCTCCACACCTGCTGACACATGGCTGGGCACTGTTTTTCCTCCCTGGAGACACACCTGCTACACTAGTGCTACGCACCTGGCTGACACTAGTGCTATACACCTGCTGACACTAGTGCTACACACCTGCTGACACATGGCTGGGTAATGTTGTTCCTTCCTGGAGACACATCTGCTGACACTAGTGCTACACACCTGCTGACACTAGTGCTACACACCTGCTGACACTAGTACTACACACCTGCTGACACATGACTGGGCAGTGTTGTTCGTCCCTGGAGACACACCTGCTGACACTAGTGCTACACACCTGCTGACACATGGCTGGGCAGTGATGTTCCTCCCTGGAGATACACCTGCTGACACTAGTGCTACTCACCTGATGACACGTAGCTTGGCAGTGTTGTTCCTCCTAGGAGATGCACCTGCTGACACTAGTGCTACACACCTGCTGACACATGCCTGGGCATTGTTGTTCTTCCCTGGAGACACAGATACTAATGCCGGAAAAAAAATCCCCTCCCAGTACCAACAATACCACCAGTCCGATGACATTCTTCTTTGCAAATATACAGGGTCTAAAGCCAGCAACAAACAACAAAATACCTTTCATCCGTGGACTGCTTGCAGAGGCAAAGGCAATGTTCGCGGCTTTCACTGAGACCCATATAAAGGATCACTTGGACAACGAAACATGGATCCCAGGTTACAACCTATACAGATGTGACAGAGTGAACAGGCAAAAGGGGGGGGGGGGTTGGCCTGTACATTGCAGAGTCATTTGTTTGCACAGAACTGTTTAAAATGCCTCAAATGATGTAGTGGAAGTTTTAGCAGTAAAGGTCGAGAACCAAAACCTAGTCATTGTGGTAGTCTACAAGCCTCCGGAAGCAACATCCCAGCAATTCCAGGAACAGCTGTTAAAAATTGACCACTGTCTGGAAAATCTTCCAGCTCCCGCACCCAACATCTTGCTCCTGGGGGATTTCAACTTAAGGCACCTAAAATGGAGGAATATAGCAAAAAATTTTGTTGCAGTAATAACACCAGGGGGCAGCTCGGATGAAAATCACCACTCACACGAGCTTTTAAATCTTGAAACAAAATTAAATTTTTAAACCAGCAAAAAACAGAGCCTACTAGACGGGAGAATACACTAGCCCTCATCTTCACTTCCCAATGATGACCCAAAATAAGAAAGGGTCCCAAATCAAAAACAATATACTCAATCACAACAAAATTTGGAGGTTCAGACTGTATGCGGGGAACCCCCAAAAACCGCAAATGAAAACTATCACGGGGGAGCATTCACCAAATTCAAACTTCAATAAAAAAACAAAAGGGGGAACCAAAATTTAAACCAACCCTAACCGTATAACTGGGAAGAATACAAAGAAAACACAGCCCCCAACGTATCCCCTAGAACAATTAACTTGGGGGCACTCGATGTATGCAAAAGGCTTATTCCTCAAAAAAAAAAGAAAGGGGGGTAGATGTAAAATAAAAAGGGGACAGGCCCCCCCCTTTAAAGGGCAGGGAAAAAAAGAATAACGGGGGCTTAAAGGGGTTCAACATTTTAAAAATTGCGTAGGGAAAACATGGTCAGAGAAATAGCAAGCATCAAATTTAAAGCAAAAAGGGAAATTTAATAGGATTTCGGGAAATCGCGGGAAGAACTAAAAGCCAAAAATTTAAAATCAAAAAAAAACCCAAAAGGGTATTTCTTCTCCATCCCAAAACCCAAAATTCGAGAAAAACCCAATCCAGTTTTGGGGCCCCCTACTTAAAAAAATGGGTCCTAAACAGAGACATCAAGGAAATGAGTGAGCTACTCAAGCCCCAAATGACTCATTTTTTGCAAGCCGCTAACCAGACTGAGAGTCGAAGATCAAAACAAATTTTTTTTATAAAGAACCTAAAATTTGGTTAACACAACCTACCCGTTGTTACCCTACCCAAATGATTTTCGAACAGGCGAAAAATGACATGCCCATGCACTCCCCCCGGGGCCAGACTCGGGAACCCCTTTGTTCACAAGAACTCCCAAAAAAGCCCCTATCACGAGCCTTTTCCACCCAAATGGGGGGGGGGAGCATGGACAGGGGGGTCGTCCCACAGTTACTAAAAAAAACAGACATAGCCCCACTCCACAAAGGGGGCATTTAAAGCAAAAGCAAAGAAATACAGACCGATAGCAAACATCCCATATCATAAAAATCTTTGAAAGGGCCCCTAAGAAGCAAGATAAACCACCCATCTAAAAACCCCAATCAGTTACACAAACCCCAGGGCAAAAAGGGTTTTTAGAACAGGTCGCCCCTGTCTGTCCCCAACTATTGGATAAACTACGAAAAAAGGGTCCAAAATGCATTTAAAAGGACAAAAAGAATGCAGATGTTTTAAATATAGGCTTTGCAAAAGCCTTTTCAAAGTTTTGACCATGGCGAATAGCGCAAAAAGCGGGGCAAAAGGGAATAACAGGAAAAGTCGGTCAAATGGAACTAAAATTTTTCCTCACTAACAGAACAAGAGAGTAGTGGGAAACAGAGAAAAAGCCCGGAGGCAGCTACGGTAAAAAAGCTCTGTTCCACAAGGCACGGGTACTAGCCCCCAATCTTGTTCCTACCTAAATATGGGGACATAGAAAAGGGATGTCAGCCCCACCCGGGGCCCCGTTGTCTTCCTTTCCCAAGGTGAATTCCCGTTTCGGGCATGCCCCCCAGTTGTCCAACTGTTTTCAATTTTTAAAAAATACTTTTGGCCCCAAATTTTTTGGGCGGCCCCCCATCCCCCACCCATCTCCCCTTGTATTGTCCCTAACTGTAATTTTTACCCCCCCCAGGTTCCCCCCTCCTTTTTCAATTTCTTGGCTCTAAATTGATTTTTCCCCCTTTTGGGTTTTTCCGGTTTTTCCAGTCAATTTCCTTTTTGTCCCCAAACTGGAATTTTCCCCCAAGTCCCCCTTTGGGCCACCTTCCCAATTTTTCCCCCCAGGGTTTTTTGGGCTCCTCATTTTTCCCCCCTTCTCGGGCCCCTGGGGTTTAATTTGGTGGGGTTCCATTGTTAATTTTCATTTTTTTTCCCTCAAAACGGGATTGTTTATTTGGTAGTTTGGTTTTTTTTTTTAAAACCCACCTGTTTTTAAGGGGTGGGCCCAACTCCTCCCCCCCCTTTTCCCTTTTTCTTTCTAGGAATTTTGTTTACCGGGGGAAGTTTTAAAATCTGTTAAAGATTTGGGCCGGGTAAAAATTGTTTTTCCTTTAAATTTGGGGTGGTGGAAAAATTTTTTGTGTGGTGTGTGTTGTGTGACTAAAAATTTTTGGGTTAAGGGGGGTCGAGCCCCAAAGCTCCGGCCCCCCCCTTTTCCCCGGTTTGCTAAGGGCCCCCTAATTAAGTTTAACAATTGGGTTCCCCCCCCTTTATACCCCCCCCACCCCCCCCCCCCCCCTTTCCCACCCCCCCCGATTTACCCCTTCCCTAAGAAATACCCCCCCCCCCCCCTTTTTTTTTTACCCCCACCCCATCATTTTACCCCTTCCCCCCTTACCTTTCCCTCCCCTCCCCCCCGCTCCAGACCCTTTAAAAAACCTCTTTTTAAAACTGTGAAATTGGTTCCGGCCCCCATTTCGTTCTTTTTTCTAGGCATTCCATCCCTTTAAAAAAACTCTATGATTTGAAAAAAATTTTTACTTCCTACAAAAATCTATCTGACTCATTTGTGTTTCCCAACTTCCAATTGTGGCCCCTTGTTTCTGTGTCCCTCCCTGGAACACCCCCTGTCTTTGCCCAAACCTTGTCTATTCCCCCGCAGTTTTTTTTATATTTTCGTTACCCATTTCTCCCCGACCCCCCTGTCCTCCAGTGTCGCCCCAGGCCGATTTTTTAATTTTTCTTCATAGGACATTCCCCTTAGCCCCGGGAACAAACCCTTTGTGGGCAACCCTTAGTATTTTTCTTTTTTTTTGGGACGTGCTTTATAAAGTGGGGGTTTCCAAACAGGTGCTGCAAAACTCCAGTAGGGGGCCGACTAAAGGGGTGAAACATTGTCTTGAATGTTTCCTTACAAAGGCATGGGAAAATGTTTTGTTCTCAGGTTTCCCAAGGCCCCCAATATGTTTGGTCAGCATTTTTCTGATTGTTTGGGGGTTTCCCGGGAAAACAGGCCCCTTGTCATACCCCAACCCCAAAGATCTTTCTCCTTGATGAGGTTTGCGTTTTTTTGGCCACCTGCCTATACTCTGTCTGGGTCTTCTGTCCCCTTTCCCCCCTTTTTCCCCAAGGGCCCTTTGCATTTGGCAGGATTAAATTCGAGAAGCCATTTGCGGACCAGGTTTTCCACCCGTCCGGTCTCTTTAAAGCCTGCCTGGTCCTCACCCAATTTTAAATTTTCCCCTCTTTTAATTTCCCACTTCATCTGCAAAAGGGACACTTCTGAGTCTAACCCTTCCGTCATGTCGTTAATATCCCAAAAATGCACTGGCCCCTGGGGACCGCCCCCTTGGGACCCCGCTCGTCACAGGGGCCCCCACTGTGATACATCATTAGTCCCATGATTTGTTTTTTCCCTCCCTGTCAGGTTTTCCCTCTGATCATTGCAGTTTCCCTTTCCCGTTATATGCGCCTGATGCCTAGCTTCTGCACTAATCTTTGTGGGGGAAAATGTGCAAACCCCTTCCTTTCAGTCCAAAAAAGATGCAATAACCCCCCCCCTCTCCCCTCGGTCTTTTCTTCTGTTATTTTATCATAAAACTCCAGAAAGGGTTGTACACAGGATTTGCCTTCCGGAATTTCCCTGCTGGTTGGAAATTTTACTCTTGTTCCATTCCAGGTGGGTCCAACCCCCTCCCCCTCCTGATAAACTTCTCCTAAAACTTTTCATAAATAACACGTCAAAAGACACAGGTCTTTAGTTTAGTGCCTCTTTTCTGTCTCCTTTTTAAAAATGGGGAAATACATTTGCCGTCTTCCATAAATCAGGCGTTTTCCCAGTTTTTCCCGGGAGTGTTGAAGATTGTGGTAAGTGGCAAGCACAAAAATTTTTCGGGTCCCTCTCTAAGGGCCCACGGGGAGATGTTGTCCGGTCCCCTTGCCTTTGAGGGATCGATGTCCCCCAGCAGTTTTTTTTCACCCCCCTCCTAAACTGTATGTATGTCGTCCACATTGTTGGTGTAAATTTCCCTTTCTGGTTCCCCATCTGGTTTTGTCCCCCCAGAGTCCTTTCCGGGCTCTACTTAAAAACTTCCTTAAAAACTCGTGTTGAGCTCCTCACCTCCTCTTGATCGTTTTTGTGATTTTTCCACCTTCTTTTTTCCCCACCCTTATCACCTGGTCCTTGACTGTTGTCTTCCCCCCCAATGTGGGCTATACAGCAGTTTTGGGTCAGATCTGCTTTCCCATGCTATGTCGTTTTCATACTGTGCGGGCCCCCCTCCTTTTCTGTGCATACTCGTTTTTTTTGGCTCTTTTACTAATCTCCTTGTTTTTCCCGTGTCCTATGCCTCCTGTACCTTTTCCCCTTTTTCTGTTTTCCTTTGTTTTTGCCTCCCTACACCCTTTTGGGGAAACCAAGGAATCGTTTTGGGCTTCCCTTTTTAAAAAACTTTTTCCCTTGGGAACAAAAATTTTCCCCTGCCTCCTTGCACTTTGTTGCCACATATTCCATATTTTCGTTTACTGATTTTCCTACCCCTTTCTCTGTCCCACTGAAACCTTCCCCGCAGGAAATTTTCATACCTGGGTAGTCCCCCCTTTTTTAGTTTTTGGGCCCTTTTCCCCCTTAGTTTCCCGTTACCTTTTTCCACTTGTAACTCTATAATAAATCAAAAAATCAGAACCAACGTGGGTCGCTACTCCCAAAGGGGGCCCCTGGAAGTGATTCCTCAATGTCTGAACTGCTCAGGGGGAACACAAGATCCAGTCTTGCTGGTCATCCTCCCCTTTTTCTTCCTTTTGTGTCCCTGACTTTTTGATGCATGAGGTTTTTAAGTACCACATCCATCATCTTGGCCCCATGTTTTGGGGCCCCCCCATGTGGCTCCAGGTTTTCCCATCGACTCCCCGTGGTTGAAAAACGCCCATTTCCAGTAACTTTGCTCTGCTCGAGTGAGCTCTTCTTGCCACCTCCCGCCATTTGTCCCCCATCACCCCCGTTTTTTTTTCTTGTACTCCTCTCTTGGCCTCCTGCAGTTCTGTGGTGGGTTTTTACATCACTCCAAGACTACTTTAAGTTTTCCCGGGCTTAAATTTTACCTTTCAAAGTAGTCTCTTTTTTCCAATTAGTCCAAAAGCCCTTTCCCTTTCCCCAAAAACCCCCTTGGGGTTTTAAAAGAGCAGTGTAACCCCCCCTCCCCCTCTAAATCCTTCTATCTTCCTCAGGAACTGATAACCTGTTGGGAAATTTTGTCTGTTATTGTTCAGGGGAGTTTTGTTTCTGTGATTTCTATGTTTTCTGGGGATTTTTCACTGATTCTTTTGTTCCACTCCTCATGTTTATTCGTTATTCCCTCCGCGTTTGGGGTTCCAAACCTTCAGGTTTTTTTTCTATATTTTGGTATCCCCAAAAATTTGGGGGTTTTGGGGGAAACGAGAGCCTTGGGGGGGGCCCCATTGGGGCTTTGGGGTAGGTGGGGTTTGTTTTTTGATGGGGGGGGGGTCAGAATGGCCCCTAAGGGGCCAAACTGTTGGGGTGAGGTTTGTGATATGGGGGTTTTTGGTAGCAGAGGGGAAAATGAGTGGGTTGTAGTATAGGTTCTCAGTTCGTTTGGGAAAGTCGCGGTTGGGTCTTTTGGGGGGGAGATTTTGGGGGGGGTGTTTGCCCCTTCCCCCTGTGTCCCGGGGCCTGCCATTTTCGTCCCTTGCCTCTCGTTTCCTCCTTGCGTCTCCCTTTCCCTCTCTTTCAGTGTTTTCCCCTTTTTTTCTGTGTTCTGTCGCGGGCGAGGTTTTACTCTCTGGTACCCCTCTTTGTCCCTCATCTTCTTTCTCTTGGAAACCTGGGTTTAAACTGATTTTTTCCTTGAAAGTTAATCTGACAGGGCCCTATCCTTCCACTCGCCAAAACCCCCCTTTTTTCTGAAAATTTTTCACCTGGGTCATATCGCCCCCCCCTATTTTTTTTATGATGCCTTCAATATTTTTTTTCCCCCTCCTGTTTTATTTTTTTCAAAGTTGTCCCCCCTTGGGTTCTTGGGGCTGTACAAAAAAAAACTGGAACCCTTTCCCTTTCCCCCTCCCCCGAGTCTCCATCTGCTTCCTCTGAGGCATTTTTTTTTTCCTTCCATTGACATGTTTTGCCTTAAATCCCTTCATATTGGGAAAATTCTATTTTCATGAACCCGTTTTTTTCTGAAACCCGCTGTCCCTTGCTACTGCAGTTGGCTGTTAGAAACTCTGAAAAAAGCATTCCTTCATTTCTTTGGCCTGTCATTTGATCTTTGTGTGCCCCAAACGTCTTTTTTCCCCGGCCCCCCGTGGGTTGATAGGGGCCTTTGTGACGGAAAGTCCTTTCCCTTGTTGCTTACCCTCCCCTTGTCTCCTTTATTTTGAATTTCCTGATGTACATCTGAATTTTATTTGTCTCTCTAATCTGTTTCAGATTTTCATTTCTTTTTAAACACTGTTTCCTACCCCGGGTGGCAGGGGGGCCGTACTTCCCAATTCCGCACTTTCAGCACTCCACCCCCTCCATTTTTTTACCAAGCTCTACTTTTTTCCTTCCCCACTCTTCCCCCCTTTTTTTTGGGGCTCTAACTTTCCCCGTTTTCCTCCCTGGTTCGTCTACCAGAAACTCTGGTTTTCCGTCCCCCTAGGGGCCACCCTTTTTTTTTTTTTTTTTTTTTTTTTTTTTTGTTATTACCACAGACAGAAGGCAAGAGGAGGGAGAGGGTGCGAGGGGGAGAGAGAAAGGGTAGAAAGAGGGAGAGAGAGGAGAGAGAAAGGGTAGAAAGAGGGAGAGAGAGGAGAGAGTATGGGGGTGAGGAATAAGACCAAGGGGGAGAGAGAGAATGTGAGGGGGAGAGAGAAGGGTAGGGGAGAGGGAGAAAGAGAGGGAGGGGGAGAGGGAAGAGAGGAGAAGAGGGGGAAAGGGGGCGGGGAAAGGCTATGAGAGAGGAATGGAGAGATGGAGAGGAGAAGCCTATAGGAGAGAGGAGGGTGAGAGTAGGGTTTTATGGGGTTTGAGGAGAGAGAAGAGAGAGAGGAGGGGGGAGGGGGAGGGAGAGAGAGGAGAGAGAGAGGAGAGGAGAGAGAGAGAGAGGAGGGGAGAGGGAGAGGGAGAGGAGGGAAAAGAGAAGGGAGAGAGAGAGGGAGAGGAGAGAGAGAGAGAGAGAGAGAGAGAGAGAGTAGAGAGAGAGGGGGGAAGAGAAAGAAAGAGTAGGGGGAAGGGGAGGCAAAAAGGCTAAAATGTGTGTGTGTGTGTGTTTTTTAGTTACCATTTTGTCCTAGCACTTTGTCGATTTGACACTAGGCCTGTTGGTGTGTAGGTGTGTGTATTTGTGTGTGTGTAGGTGTTAGTTCCATTTTGCCTAGGCACATGTCTGTGTGTGTGTGTGCGTGCGTGTGTGTGTGTGTACTCATATGGTTGCAGGGATCAATTCATAGCTCCTGGCCCCGCCTTTTCGCTAGTTGCTGTGTGTGTGTGTACTCACCTATTTTTACCCCACCTATTTGTGGTTGCAGGGGTCGAGTCCTAGCTCCTGGCCCCGCCTCTTCACCGGTTGCTACTGGGCCCTCTTCTCCCCGCTCCATGAGCTTTATCAAACCTCGTCTTTAAAAATGTGTATGGTTCCTGCCTCCACTACGTCATTTTCTAGGCTATTCCACTGCCTTACAACTCTATGGCTGAAGAAATACTTCCTACTATTCTCTGACTCATTTGTGTTTCAACTTCCCCAATTGTGGTGGGGTGTGTGTGTGTGTGAAGTCCCTGTGTATGTGTGTGTGACCCAAAAATTTATATTTGCACCAATAACTCATTACAGTTGTGACCGGGTGTGGAAGTGTGAATTGCTCATTACTGTAATAATTTGTTCTTGAAATTTTAGCCATGTATTAAACGTAAGTAAATTTTCTTACTTACATGATTCATTACCTTTGTACCTAGTTCAGCTATCAAAACTTTGGGGGATTGGATCTGGATTTTGCCACCGAAGTGGCTAGTTTATTGTGCACCCCATATCCATCCTGTGGACGGTAGCGCGAGAGCATATGGATACACAAAAGGCCTAGGAACTAGGCCCCAAAGGGTTAACAGGAAACAATATGGATTTATATCTACATATCTATAGTTCACTTGGGGGCAAGTCCCTGGACCTATTATGTACCTCTGTAACTTTTTGACTACTGTACTGTAATACAATATAAATACAATTACAATTACTTCTAAATGTTTTCATTAATTTCCTTGGTTAGCTCAGTCGGGAGAGCGTCGGACTGTAAATGTGAGGGCGGCGGTTCGATCCCCACCTGAACCTTTCTGTTTATTAATGGACAGTTGTTAATTAAATTTAATTTGAGTTAATATACATAACTAAGTATGAGAGTGAGAGTCAGGATGACTTGGTCATCATTGTTTGTGTGTGTTCCCCGGGCCTGGGAAAA